>JAANSK020256008.1:0-12772 GCA_011763485.2 Isoetes engelmannii
GTTTTGCTTGCTGTGGTGGCTCAAACATTCAATTTTGTTTTTGTGGAAGGTCTTTTACCAACTCTTATGAAGCACTTTCAAGAGGATGATTTGCACATGCAGCGGCATCTTGCTCTTGCCTTCAAACATGCTGCAGGCAAAGTATTTTGGTTTTTCCTCATCCAATTTATTCATTTTTTTTCTCCAGCTCCTATTGCATTCCTCTATGGTTTGGTAAAGCATGTAGATTTTCCTATACGCAGGTGGTATTGATTGATCTGGGGAAAGAAAAAACCTGTTCTGTAAATGGCTTTGCCCAAAGTATCCTTTCATAATCACTTATAGGGTAAATATGTTCTTCCATGACTTAAAGAACTGGATTATCTTTTGGAGCTCGTCAAGCTAAGCTACGGAATACGTTAGTCCATGAAATAGAAACCTTTTTTTACCAGTACAAGAAAAAACAAGCTGAAAAACGTCATCATTTTCTGGCCATTACTTGTGAGAAATTTATGGATTTAATACTTGTATGCCATGCAGGTTCTCAAGATGGTTGCTGCCAGATGAGCCAATTAGGTGCAGTCAAAGGTCTTGTAAATATGGTATTGCGTTATTCCTTGTACACCACACCATCTCCAGGTTCTCCAAAGCCCCTTTATGGGCTGAAGTTTACAGATATACTGTACCAATTTAATAAGTTATTGCATGCAAACTATGCTAAAAGTATTTTAAAAAGTAATTTTCCAAAGTATTGATGCAAAAACATACCACAGCTTTCTTCACGAGATAAAGTAGTGCGAGCAAATGCATTTGCTGCACTTGATGCTGCGTTGTCCAGCGAAGTAGGTGAGATGCCCTGCTTTACTCACTAATTTTTCGGAATATTAGTCACGTTTGCTAAGCAATGTTCATTTCTTGACGTGGGAATGAACATCATTAATTTTTCGGTTGAAATAGTTTGTTAATGATGTTATTTATGTATCATGTTAACTTATTATCTTTGTGCAGCTCTAGCTGTCTCTGCTAGAGAGAATGCTGCAGAAAAAAGGGACTCTCGTGGCTATCCTAGGTCATTCTTGAGAAAATGCCACAATTGTGAATATGGTCATATATCCTTGCTGTGTGAAATGAACTTTAATCGCAAATCATACAGTTATTGTGTTAAGTTCAGAAGATTGTGTTACATTTAAACACATATCCTTTTATAGTCGAGAGCCATACAGTATTACTTGAGGAAGAAAGATGAAATCTTTGCATATAGAAGCACTTTTAAATATGTAGTCATGTGTGTCTATCAATTTCTGTCCTGGCTCCGTACTTTCATCTTGTATTCCACTATAACATTATTTTGCTAGTTCCTGTCCTATTTATTAACCTCATTCAGGTCTATGATAGAAGAACGGTACAGGTATATATATGGAAGTCAGTAAGAGCAAATTTTCGATAAGTTGACTAACAGTAGTAGTGAATCTGCAACTTTAACCTTGATAGATTCAACAGTAGTTCTGGACCTGCATTTTGAACCGGTAGGTCCTTGGGGAGAATTGGTATCTGTTGAGGATCTGTAATCTGTTTCAATGTATTCGAGTTGTTTGGACGCTTCAAACTTTTGACAGCTTCAGAGAGAATATTAAGAGCAGGCAAGGCCAACATATGTTACGGGGGATGGCAAGGATGTCCCGCAAAAGTACATTAGTTTGGAACCTTGATAATGACATATGCCAGCTAAGCTCATCCAAAGATCCTACTTTTTATCTCAGACCAAAAACTGGCAATAGGATATCCTTATCACCTGCATTTCAAGTAGATGAACATAACGAAAGGAGACTAATACTTCCTTCAAGAAAAATGTAGATGAATTTATTATATAGAGGGCTGGGTTCTGATTAGTTACATCTGTCAGAATAAATGTGCCCTCAGGTGCTAACTGTTGTAGATGTTTTGATATCAATGGCTGAGTTTCTAGGAGAAGTCAGATGTCAGGATTGCTGGATACACGATCTTTTTATTGGCTTCCTAAGAAATTCACAGAAATTCAACTCTGGCTAGCTTGAGCTTATCCTGAGGCAGGAAACTGCATTCATGCGTCGGTGAAGACTCAGCAGAGTGACACTCTGAAGAAATTGATAGGCCAAGTTCATTTCTTAGAACTCTGAATACAATATACATCGTCGTTCCCATTGGGTTAATGAGTTGATTAATGTAATATTTTTCTTTCTACTCTTATGTTGCAGTCAGACTGAGCTAGCGCCTGGTAGCACAAGATTACAATTTGCTTTAGATTGATGATAGAGGTTAATGCATTATTCTTTGCTCTGTTTGTGCAGTCAGGACTGAGTTAGCGACTGGTGGCACAACATTGCAATTTATTTTAGATCGAATCAACAATGATACAGAGAAGGATTGCTTCAAATTTGGCCTGAAGGTATTATTTAAGTCTTTGCGTGGGGGTTTGGATCAGAAAGCCATTGGTCAGCTTTTGAAAGCAGATGCTATCAAGACTTGTGTTCGCCTGATCTCCCACGTTGATGCTGAGGTGAAAGAATCAGCAGCTCAATTGTTATGTCTGCTTGCGTACGTGCACTTCACCAATAATCAAATTTCTAGTGAAATGAGACGGACCCTCTATATTTATGATTGCTATTGAACTTCTGCGTCATTTAAAACTTTTATGCTGCATGACCATATGGAGAGCTTATATAGTGTTGTTACCTATGATGACAGATTAACAATTGAAGGGCGAGCCATTTCAGTAGAACAGCAAGTTGTAGCAGATCTCCTACGATTGTTGCAGGACCTTGAACCACTTGTACAAGCTGCAGCAGCTGCTGCATTGATGAGGTGGGGAATGTTTTGCAACGTGGATTAATTAGTTATTGACATCCATAACTATAGTGCCCGTGAAGATCCAAATGGGTTAGAATATGTTATTAGCAGTTTCCGTTATGCACTTTAAAGTCGCTCAACTGATGATTATAAATGAAGTTCTTTGCTTGCATTCTCTTTTTGGCAAAAAGTGCATCTGTGCATGTATGCATTGATGTATGGGAGGAGGAGTGTTATTTCTATATGCTGTTGTGAGTTGTTGGAACTTGTGTTATACCAGTGTCACTATTCATGTGGATTCAAAGAAACAGCTGATTTCTGAAGGCGGTGTTTTTCCTGTTGAAGAGTTTATTATACCACGTGATGAGATTTTGTGTTTGAACATTCTTCAGGTTTTGCTTATATCCTGTTCTCGAAAGGCAGTTCTATTTATTTATGATGGATCATTGATGAAGTTATTAACTTCACTTGTAATTTTTGTGGGATTCCATTGTAACATGGCATATCTGGAAAGCTAAAACAATGCATAGTAGTGTGTAGAAGGTTTTTGCCAAGCTCTAAAAGGTTTGAGGCAATTCAGGCCTTCAGAATGGATTGAATATTGGGAATGACTGCAATTTTGTGTCTGTTAAAAAATAAGTATATATTACCTATGAGAGAAGCAAGGATGCAAGTTGCATATTGAAATCTTAAAAATTATTACTCATAATGGCAAGATGCAGGTCGTTACTAACATGGGAGAGCATCCAACATCAAGGAAGGACCTTCAAGAAGCAAAAGCAGTCATTCACAACATTCTGGAGCTCCCATCTAGTTCTGCTATTTTAAGACGATGTGCCAAAACTGCACTGCAGCAGCTTTTATTTAAGCATCTGCCATTTCATCCTTTGCCCTCGAATTGGCAGTGACATCTGGATGGCTTGAAGTTTTGTTTGCTCTTAAAATTTTGTAAATATTCAGTATCGCCCAAGGAATATCAGGAGATACGATTTTTGGTTTTTTAAAGTATTGTTTGTACATTTTGTAATTATTCCTTTGCACTCAATCTTATTGCAATGAAAATGTGGGGAGTTTATAAACTTACCAATTTCTCATATTTATAGATGTTGTGTTGCATGGCCTGATCCCTGGTAATAAGCATTCATATATAGCAAAGTGATTATGAGTTGTATACTAACCTGGATCCATCATACTTCCCTGAAGATTGTTATAATGATCGGTAGCCACCATCATATATGAATAGTAAGACCAAGTCACCTGCTATGCTACCCTGAAGATAAATATAATGATCGATAGCTATCATAAATGAATAATAAGACCAAGCCACCTGCTACGATTGCAGACTAAGGCTTTCCCATAGACATCGAACCTGGAGGTTTTCTCCAGTCCAGACTAAGGCTTTTCCATAGGCATCGAACTTGGAGGTTTTCTCCAGTCCAGGATCCGATCAAGGGGGGTTCACTTGTACGGGACACTTGGGTGACTCATGGGGGGCTTTTACCCCTTAAACCATACATATACTTAGGGTTGGGGGGGGGGGGGGGGTTGGTGTTTTGAAACTTGCCTAGTGTAAATTTCATTCTTAAGTGGTCAAACATGCCTTTTAAAACCCCGTATAAGGGGGGTTTTCGGTTACCCTATGCAGGCACATGACATATCCCTTATGTCATGGCATATCCCCTATAGACATAGGTGAACCCCTTGGGGATCCGATGGACTCAGGTTTAGACCTGGACAGAAAATAATGCATCCCTGTTTCTTGATGCTCAGGTCTTGGACCTGAATTTGATTGATAAATCAAATTCACCTGAGCATTCACGTCTCAGGTTTCATAGGAAACCCCCCCTAAACAAGCTTGGTTTTACATCTACAAATTTTGCCATAAATGGATTCCCCCTAAAAATATGAATGAGCTCTCCATTTGTGACAAACTAATGTAACTCATATCTTTGTACACCTTGAGTTGCTCCATGAAAGTAAATGCAAGTGCTAGACTTGGTGATGGGCTATTAGACATCCTTTAAGGCTATAAATATTCCTTGCTCTTGCTCTGAACTGTCCAAATATCACAACTAACCTCCCTTTTAGAGCTAAGAAGCCACAAACATGAATTCCGTTGGTCAAATCTAAAATCCAAAATGCAAGCTTTAACAGGAAATATACCAACGGGAAAAAAAAAAAACAATTGAAAAACGTTATGCATCAGTTGACCTAGGACAAATTTAAAGGAGGAGGGGCTGGAAATCCTGCATTCCAGTTGCTCATATAACCTTTGATCCACAAATCATTACATGCTAGATAAAGGCAAGCTGACTGATGCCACATCAAGAATCTGATGTCAGAAATATAAAACTAAGCATTTCACGTTATTTTTCAAGGTGAGCCCATCTTGAGTAGTTTTCGGGCAATTAACCTCGTCATAATCCATTGCAGATTGTATATAATTTGTATTAACCTCCTCCTCTGCCTCTTGAATCAATCTAACCTAATGAATCATGATAATAACAATGTCAAGGTGAGCCCATCTTGAGTAGTTTTCGGGCAATTAACCTCGTCATAATCCATTGCAGATTGTATATAATTTGTATTAACCTCCTCCTCTGCCTCTTGAATCAATCTTGCGTACTACATACTTTTTATCCATTGCGTGGCAAAAATACTTTGGCAGTGCTTCCAGCTCGGGCAGAGGGTGATGGCCCGAGGCATAGAAATTATGGAACGTAAATATCATTTTGCCTTAAATTACTGGCCAAATGCGGGATGGAGCAAATTATGCCCCATAATATATGCTGTAATTTGCTATAATTTAAGGAAAATGATATTTATTACATCTTCGTACATCTTACTACACAGCCAAGTGATGGCATAGAGTTGTGTGTGGACCCTGACTCAGTAAAGCTGGCTACCCCTATGCAGCCCCACTGTGCATAGATATGGAATGAGTCAGCCCAGCAAATACTCCCAATCAAGATTTCACCGTAGCGAGGGAGTTTCAGAAGCCGACTCTTTTGTCGTAGGGGTAGAGGAAGGTGACCATTGGCTGCGCATTTAAGCGCATAAACCAAATGACAAATACGCCAATAATAAGGAATGACAATTGGGTCAATGAATTCTGGTTCACTTGGCTAGCAGGTCATATAGTTTAATCTGTAACAGTTTTAGCGGCAAGATGGCCCCATCAAGGATCTGCACTGTGAACCTCAAATAGAAAAACTTGATCATTCTGGCCCATTTTATGTGAAAAATGACAGACCAAGCAGTGAATGATGCCGGCAGCCAAATCCTCTGAATCTTATTTGCAAAAAGTCATGTTAGATGTAACGGTCCTGGCCACTTGATGGGCCAGTATACACATTTATGTACGTATGTAAACACGCTTGGCATACATGCAGCATAGAGAGAATATAAGCAAGGGTTTGGCCTCTTTTGAAAAGGAGTTTTTTGCAGGAGGTTTTGCAGAACAAGGCAGAAGGAGCAATTTCTGACAGTTTTGTTCGCCGAATTTCGGAGCATCATATGTCAACGACCAGGGATCTTTTCTATGTGATTTTCTTTTGCTAGAAAGGCTTTTGAATAACTTTTCGGATTGGATCTGATCTAGCCAAAATTGATTTGTACGAGCGAGATATGACAGAAAGAGTGAAGCTGGGTCAGAATTGACTACACTATGTATCTTCTTTTGCATTTTGGTTCTTGGAGTTAGAAGCTGATCCTATGAGGCGCAAACAATTGCAAGGGGGTCAGTGGTCTATACATGAAGCAATTATAAGATGGAGTTTTTGATTATTGATTCATCTGAGGTTGCATATGCTAGCATATGTGCATGCTTTTTGTGAGGGTATGTAAAGGCTATATACTTGAATCGGCAACAACATGTTATTGCTTTTCTTTGATTGAGGGCATTTTATACCTTTGAGCAACTGAAGAGGCTATCTGAAGGGATTTTAAATCTGATTGGTAAGAGCTTAATTTGCTATTCAAAATAATTTTCGTAAAAGCTCAGTTGTAAAGCCTTTGGAAGAATCAATGCCAAGAAAAGAGGTCGGAAGAGTTGTTCGTTGCTTTTGCTTTTATGTTGTCACATTGTAATTTTTTCTGTCTTTTTTGTGTGCAATTGTCCAATTATTAGTAAACTAACAATTGTGGAAAGCCTAAGAGGGGTTTGAGGTCTAAGGGCCATGGTATGAACATGTTAACAAGTAGATCAGTTGCAGGATATGCAGGAGATTTGGATGATTTTGTAGTAGCATAATAAGAACATCCATTGCTAGAATAATTATTTAACTAAGGAAATTTGTAATTTCATGTGAACAATTATTCTAAGGATTGGGATAAAGTATATTTCTTGGCTCCTGGAGATAGAGCCAATGCCAGGAAATAGACTAACACCGATGTGGAGCATCAACAACAACTCGGCATCAAGGATAATTATGGCATCAAGGATAAGTCTTCATCACGTATTTAGCGACTCCGACATGGTGTTGGATGTATGGGTAAATTTGGCAGCGGAATCACATATAGAAAATATGGTAAGCTATAATGGCTAACAGATTTACTACGCTAATATGACCTTATGGGGGAAATAGTTACTATGAGATGTTGCTTTGTATTCCTTATGTAGGGTAAGCTTTTGCTTATGGACAAACTATTGTGGCATCGCTATAGTGTGATTAGGATCATGAGCATCATCGACACTTGATCTCCTAGACTCGTGTTATAAATGAGCTAATGAACTTCACATGTCTTTGTCTCTGATATTGCATCACGCGTGTCTTTGTATTTGATGTCTATTGGATCCTCCGGGGTCAGGCTTCCATGTTCGGTGGTCTGGGTTGCTCTGGTATGTTCATATTCATCTGTATTTCTATATTGTATTCTTGTGCTCTGTGACACCGATCGTAGTTCTCCTGGCAAGGATGCTACGTCAACTCTGTGATTCCATGGTAAGAGGTCCTCCAGTGCCAAACGTGGGCTGAGAAGGGTATGCACATACGAGGTTCACCCCACGACTCCCGCTACAGGACTTGGAATTAAGTTGGATGGGCATCATTCTGCGAATAGGGTCTGCATGTAGGCTGGCTGAGCTTCCCATTGTCCTGGAGCTTTATGTCATGATGCTTTGGTACTTTGACTATGTTCTTTGCTTCTGATGTTCATGTATTGTATTTCATCTTATTATGTTGTCATTGTCTAGCACACTACTCGTGTAGGATCTTTTGTCTTTGCTTGTGCTTATGTTATTGTTATCCAAAATTTCCAAGATGTTCCATGCATGCAGAGGTAGCTTTGGGAAGCCGAGTTGGAAGCCTTTCGATTATTTGCTGAGTTAGATATTGTGAATGTATTAAGGATAGTGTTTCCCTCTAGATACTGTTGAATATGATAGATGTTTGATATATAAGAATAGTTCAAGTTTCAACTGCAAAGGAAGATTCAATTCTTCACCAATGCTATTGCTTTTGTAAAGTTATACCAACCTAGATAAGTCTTTTATAAGTTTAGACAAGATCTCGAGTTGTCAGGACGGCAGGCTCATCACATTAGAGTCTAAAATTTGCTAGGAGTAAAGGAATCTCTTGCACAAAATGTCTTGCCTTTCCTCTACAATCAAAACGAACAAAAAACAGATGATACCAACGAAAAAAAAATATCAATGGACAAAGACCACCCTTGAAAGAAATGTCGGACAAATCTTACCTGAATTGTGGAAGGAATGGTGAAAAACGATAGAACAAGCAACAAGAAATATGCCAACACAAAGCAAAGCAGAATATGAATCACAACAAGTATGACGAAGCCGTCACTCCAAAAAACGTTTTTGTTATAGTTAATTCCCATAGATTGTAGCCAATCTATATGATTTTGGAGACAATGCTGGACAAACTCAGTATCATGAGTTTTGTCATCAATGTAGAAATGTGTCTCCTTCACAATTCCTCTAAAGGAAAGACAAAAGAAGGTATTGCCTTTTCTCTTTTGCAGCATTTCTTTTTTATTTTCTTCCTTCTTTTGTCTTTCTTCTGCCTCTATATTCTCATTCTCCTGTAAGTGATGTGCACAAGAATAGAGACTTGGTCAATATACCAATGGCAGGATTGAGCTTCTTATTGAATTTTGAATCCATAATTCTCTGCAAAATCATTACAGAGACAATAGCATCCTCTTAAAGTGTTGCCAAACATTGCTTGAATTGTTTGGCTTACCAATAGCTCGATAATTATTTGGAACAAGGGTCTTCAGAGTTTTAGTTGCATGCTCATGGACTTCAAGAGGAGAACCTGATTTATCTTGTAACCTTTCAAAGTTTCTTGCCAGTCCTAGTTTTCTTGTTCTGGACTTCTTGCTGCAAAAATGAAGAACTTTAATTAACCCTCTACGTTCGCAAACATAAAATTCAGTAGAATCTAAACTACATTTACCTTTTCAAGTACTTTTCAACTAACATCTTGCTTATTATTCTTAATTTTCTCTCTGGGGCATGTGGGAAGCATGTATGAAAGCAATCAAATAATTAAATTCAAGGTAGTCAAAACATGGAATTGCAAAGGAACCACACTTACCTCTTCAAACCACACTTGGTACACTTCTGCATCACAATCTGTCTCCAATAATCATCAGTTGATTTGATAGTGTGTTCTTTAGCAATACATGTTGGACTTACACCTCAAATTCTGCATTTACACTTGCAACTTTTGTGTAATGTGTATATCATTAGGATCAGTCCTTATGTTATTTATGGCTACATGACAAAATCAAGATGTAGATGGTATTACAGCAACAAGTTTCTCTTTCTTGAAGCTTTTTAATATAGCTTGGTTTCAATCTTTCAAAAATCTGCTGGAATATCTTCATATCAGGATGTTCCTTTTCAAAAAAAAAGGCATAGTTGCAACTGAGCAAAAAGAAATGACATTTCAGATTTCATAACTATGCAAGCATTAAAAGAAACTAAATAAGCATATTAATAACAAATAAATGGTTCAAAGTATATTTGTGTCACTTCTCGCAAATGTATTGGTGCTTTCTAACATGTTTTTTTCTATAAGGTGAAACTCGGGTATTCTCATACCAAAATCATTTGACAACACTTATCTCTTCAGGAAAAAACACATCAGATCTCTTCTTCCTTGCATGCGTCGCCCATGGACCAGCATCAAACTCCGCACATATTCGTCTTCTAATTGCTTGGGGTACATTTTTTTTCTTTTTTTTTTTGGATTGCAAAAAAGCCTTGAAAATGCTTTCTGATTAATCCCTTTACCTGTTGGAGCTGCCATTTGGAGCATAATCTTCCTTGCTTAGATTACATCAGGCGTTCTTTGAAATTTTTGTTTCTCTCACATTGGAATCATATCTTTCATCACATGAAATTCCGTGGGATCTGCTATAGTAACATGTGAATCATCGTCAACACAATTCCCTACAATGTGAAAAAAAGAATCCTCTAACTCTTTTGAAAGTTCTTGTTGTCTTCTTTGACTCAGAGAACATTCTTTTTTCTTCTGTACTGCAAGCACAATATTTTCTTTCTCCATTTCTCTAATTCTCTTCCTGGATTCTCGTTCTCTTTTGGCTTCTAGCTCCAAAAATTCTCCGTTTAGCAAAATCAATGCTTTCATAAGAACTTGCCATCGAATTGGTATGAAAAGGGAATTGCAATTGCAATTGAAATGATCACCATAAACTAGTTCATCCAGAATTAAAGAATGATAGCAAGAACCGATACAAATTTTCGCCATTAAAGAAATCTCGCCATCTGGTAAAATTAGCTAAGCAATCTTGCGCCCACGAGATCAATCCATGCCATCAACCCTTCTTCCCCGGACGAGGATTGCCATTTTTGTAATGACTACCTCAAAATTTGTTATACCAAATATGATCGAAGAAAAAGCACTCTTAGCACTTCAAGCAAGTGTCCGGGCAGTGCGTTTGGGGTACCATCAAATTTACATTCCAAATAACAATTCCAGACCATCTCAAAAGCATGACATGTTAGAAGGATATGATAATCTATAAACAAGAATTGCAGTTTTGTTGCAATTCCATGTGTCAGATGTGCCTCTGCTCGAATTGTATTCAGAAATTACATTTTTGTTGCAATTGTGTCATGGATGACGTCCTGATGCGCGCCGCGAGGAGGCACACCTGCCACGGTGGAATTGCAACAAAACTGCAATTATTGTTGTGAAGTTTGGGTTTGTTGACATACTGAGATGGTAACTGACGCGTCAGGTTGAGGTGGTCATATGAAGGATTATTTTTCCGTGTTTTTCTCTCTCTCTCTCTCTCTTTCTATGCTTCATCATAACGGCTACGGCATTTCCGCGATGCCTAGCAGAAACAATGGCACTGTTGTTTTGAATGTTAGCTTGAGTTTAGATACAGTAGTTTAGGAGTGTTAGGGATCTTTCTAGAGTGATTTTGTAAGATCAGCTAAAGATCGGTTTATATTTTGCAAGATCGGCTAAAGAGCGTCCTTGTTGAGGTTTTTTTAGTTTTTTTTGTAAATCAGGCAGCTGAAGGTGGGGAGTGACTACTTGTGATGTTTTTATGGTGAGCTTTCATGAATTCTTGCTAAGACATAAAATTTTAGTTGTTTTTTTTTCTCCCTTGTGGCAAAGGTGTTTCTTCTTCGAAAGGCATTGTAATGTCTTTTTAGTCAAGGGTTTGATTGCAATTCAAGTTGTCCTTGGTTCGTCTGGAGGTTGTGATGATCTTTATTTTTGCATGTATTAGTTTAGGTTAACCAGTTACAACATCCTCAAGTTTTTGGGGATGGAATGTTGAGTTTTGAGTTGAATGTGCAGCAGAAAGTAGTTGTTGATGAGAACGGAGTTGCTCTAAGGGATATTTTGAATGTTCTTCTTGATTACGCAAAGGAAAATAAAAAGGATAATATTCCCGATGCATCTAGTGAAGGGAAGCTAGCTTCTGAATCAAGTAGCTTTGGTAGATACATTGCCAAAGAGTCTTAGAGGCTTATCAGATTTTGTGGTTGAATTGGTTTTGAAGGTGGGTGATGAGGCTATGGATGCATCTACAATTTTCAGTACTTCTGAAGTACCTGCAAATCTTTCCGTTCTTGATGGTGGAGTTGAGTTCTTTTTGTGGAAATGACAAAGAACTATAAAGGGATGTGGATGTTGAAGGTGCTCAGAAGTGCTCTTAAAAGATTCAATGGGTCAGGAAGAGATTTGAAATTGGGAGGGATCATGTGGTATTTCCAGCTGATAAAAAAATAGAGGAGTTGGATTTTCTTGAATTTGTTAGCTAGCTGGAAAAGTTTATGCTGCAAGTAACAAAAAGCGATGGACAATTCTATCAGACTAAATTGTAAGTTTGTTGTATTCCTATTTTATTATCATTCTTCACTCTTATATCTTTTAAGCACAAGAGACCTACCTTGAGTGTCACGTTACCTGAAATCCTAGGATGTCGACCTGTCCTAAAATTGACATGGACACTCAATCGGTTGTTAGATCTTCATCTAAACAAACGGACAATTGAGAAAAATAAGTGAGTGATGATTGTTGAAAACGTCACCCCCAATGCAAGGAGATGAAGAAAATCTCTTTGATCTCCTGCAGTGATATATGCTAAAGTCGTGGCATAGACCTTTGGGCCTTTTGTCCAAAGGAGGATATGTTCCTTTAGTGGCAAAGGGTGGCAAGCTATATAGTTGCTCGGGGAGATCTCAAGGACAGTCTTGTTTTGGTTGTGAGCTCATGATTGGGTGGAGAGATAGCTTGCCACATCATGTATTCATTTCAGTGGTATCAGAGCAACAAGTTACGATGGCCAAATCTTTTGCCAATACTAACTTTGAAGCGGACGAACTAAGGGAAAAACTTTTTGAGATGGAGAATGATCATGCGCTCATGAAGGAGAAATGTGACGTTCCACGTATGTATACGTGTATAAATACCGTATCATACATGTCACGTCACCGGGATACGGCCTAGGGGTA
>JAANSK020256019.1:0-12771 GCA_011763485.2 Isoetes engelmannii
GAAACAGTCCAAAAATGTTAGACGTGGCATTGCGTCATTGGAAGGGAGGGCAGAACTGCTCCTAACTGGTTTTTACGAGATCAGGAACCTGCAAAGTGCCATGACATTATACGTATCTAAGCATACCATGTGGCCATTTACTGCCTCAATGATGTCAGTCAACTCTCGTGGGTGTTAGAAAAAAAGAAAAGGGCTGGTTGTTTGAAATTAACATTGAATTAATAGAAGAGAACAAATTACATGATTTTACACTAATCACATAATAGTGCATTGGCATTTTGACTTGACCTTCAGTTCTTGGCCCGCTTTCTCCTGGATTGAGACCTCGGGATCTTTGACATCCTCTTCTACGCGAACAATAGGACTCTGCAAGTATGCCACCGTAGGACTTTGCATGGATTTTTGGTTCTGCATGTATGTTAAAGTACGGCGGACAGTAGATTCCACCTCTTTTTGTCCTTTCTTCCAAGAATCTAACTCCCGGAAGTTGTTGTTTCTTGTTTTAGATATACCTCCTAGAAGGGTAACAAATTCCTCCGCTGAAGCTGGTGTTGCGGGAAATGAAAGTTGTTTCTCCATGCTCATAGTTGCAGCTCGGTATACCAGATCATGGACAATAGAGCTGCAGAATAAAATAGTATCCGCTGCCTCCTTTAATGTGGTGTTCCGAGACAGAGCAGCAGACTTGCTCAATGGTTTGTTAGCATGCTCCGCTGCTGTAGATGTGCTCCAAAACTTGATATCATCACTTGCTGGAAAATTCTTTTAAGTTAGTTAGTTTCGAAGTAATTGTTCATTACAAGATTCAAGTTGAAGCCTAATCTTCTCAGAACATTTGTTTACATATTTGTTATGCATTTTTCTTGTTTAGGAGTGGACTTAGAAAATGTAAGCAATAAAACTACCTTGAGGAGCTGCTCCCCGCAGATTGTTTTGGTCTTCCAATTGTTGTAATTTAAATGTCTGCTCTTCCTCATTGTCCGGCTGCTGACTCGGAGATGTAACCCTGCAGTTATTGGAGCATGCCTTGCCAGGAACTGAGGCCCCATCAGAGGGTTCCTTGTTGCTTTTAATTTGATTCTTCTCAAGAGGTTCATCCTTGCAGGCAACACTGTTGCTCGCATCAACCGTGCTAGACTCTCTATTACTTTGGGTTTTTGTTACGTCCATGGAAATTTTTATCTCCATACCAGAAATCTCCACATTATTACATGATCCTTTCGGCAAAGCCATCCACTTTTTACTATCTTCTATCATCTTTTTGTTGTATTCTTCCGAAGTATAGCAATCTTGATCGGAACTAACTACAACAGGGATAGAAATTTTGCCATGGTCTTGTTGCACAGTATCTTTTTTTTCCAACGCATCAATCGGCAGAACTTCAGGCGCTGTAAGGATGTCTTGATTTGTCCTTTTAATCTCATCAGAGAGTACAGAGTCAATATAATAATCAACAAACCTATCTTCACTGTCTTTTGGCCAGTTAGCTGCTATATCTTTTGTTGCCAGCTCGACATCTCCAACTCCCCTTCCAATGGCACGAGCCGGTGATGAGACATAGGGTTCGTGGATCTGGGTTATTTCACTTTCCTCTGTTAAGTGAGATATCTTCGTAAACACTCTGTTACCTTCAGATCTGGCACTCATGGATCTTTGAGATTCAATTGAATCAATATAATAATCAACGCAACTTGATTCAGATATTGTTTCATCTTCATCCTGTGACTTCCAAGTTATGCTTTCAACTTTGGTCAGCATCTTTCCATCATAGGGCTTCGTTACTTCTGGATGCATCGCCTCCGTCTCTTTAGTTTTGCCAGTATGAATTTGCCTAAGCACGTCTGATTCATCAACTGAGAATTTTCTTGATGTCACTTCTATTTTGTGAAACATGGGAGGACTTTCTAAACTAGGCGCAACATGGGATGTAATTGCCTCAGAAACCTTCATAGATACCAGCGATTTATCTACCTGTTTATTTGTCGTGAAATCTTGACTAAACTTTCCATCAGCTGGATCAAATACAATGGGGACTTCGGTCGCAACTCCAGCCAAATCTAACTCCTGATTGAACTGATATACTTCCATTGAGCTAAGACTATATTTAGAATCTAGAAGCTGAGAAAAACAATTGAGGTCACAAGCAGCAGTATCTGAATGAGCTGGGCTACAGGCTTGGAAGGACTCTGGCCATCCCGCTGTTTCAGAATGTCTATAACTGGATTCCATCATTGAGGGACTTATCAAATCATTCTCTACATGTAAAGATTCAGTTGCTTGCTTACCTCTACATGAAGTGGTCTTAACAGAAACATCTCCAATATGAAATGAACAAGCACCTGAAGCCTTTTCAAGGACACTGACTGCTGCCTCTTTACTTGTATCAGATATTCCTGGTGGTTCAATCAATAACCTGCATATCTCCATAGGGAGATGTTGCACAGAACCTGAATTGTTTGAACTGGCAAGTTCTATATGTTTTAATTCACCTGAAACAGGATTATCTACAGTAACAACTTCTAGCAGACTATTGCTGGACTCGTCAACTCGGCTATCTCCAATGCTTATCATGCTTATGCTGTCATCTGGATCTTCAGGATCATATCTTGTAAAAATTTTACCAGGCATTTTATCCAAAGAAACAGTATTTATATTTGGTTCGTCCAGATCAAGCTCGTTAAGATCATGGCCTGAAGATGGTTTTATTTCCCATTTAGTAGAGACCTCTGCCTCTTCTTGGTCGCTGCCTTCCACAATATTCATTCCATGCTCTGAGCTGGCTACACTGCTGCTATTTATTGAAGAATCTGTTACTGAGCTAGCAGGACGGTTCAGCAATGAGCTGCTAGCACGAGTATAGAAAGACGATATGTGACTATTCGTCATGAGAGGTCGAAATCCACCTGAAGTCGAATTTGTCCGCTTGAAGTCCTGTATGCATCAATAAGTTCTATCAGCATGCAGTCTGAAGTATGTAGTAACCTACAATATAAGAAGTATACCATGTGCCGTGCTGTTGCATCTGAAGGAGCTTTCCTTGATGCGGTTCCTGTTAATGCGAAAGGGTCCCTAGAAGGAGATGTCCGTGCTGGTTTTCTGATGTGGTTTGTGGATGAACATGATAATTCTTCCATTTTCCGCCTAGCATAGGTAACAGAATCTGCATTTATCTTACTGCTTAATGAATGGGCCTGGCTTACTTCAGGTCCAGTGTTCCGAGGTGATGTTACAGAGCCTTTACTGGAATGAGAACTTGCATAGTCATAACACTGACTGGCAGTTGAGCTATAACTTCTAGATAGATTTGGCGATATTGTCCGCCTTGGCCATCCATTGTCACTAGCTGCTGGAGAAACATGCCTTCCAAGTCTTGGTGACACAGATGCCCCCCTTGAGTTAGAAGTAGCACGGTCTGGCAATGTTGTTCGCAGATTGGGAGGTGGCTCTGTAGAGAAGCCGGGCATAGCTGGAGGATGAACTTTGCTTTTCCTTGATGGAGAATTGCCACGGCTTGTCACAACCGGCGCTGTTTTACCATTTGAAGTTGTCGATGCTGCTAACACTCTTCTCGTTGTTGGTGTGGGTGTTGACGATCTTGGTGTTGATGGACGTACAGAAGGCAATGATGACATAGGTCGTCCACTTGGAGTAGAGGGTCTAGAGGAACCCTTACTTACTGGAGGTGCACTTGATGCTCTTGTTCTTGAAGCATTAGCAGCAGAAGTTGTTCTAGGTGGTGTATTGGAGCGTCTTGGACTTGAGCTACCTCTGGAAGTTCTACTTGGACTCAAGCTACCTCTGGAAGCTATACAAGTCACCTGGGCTTGCATTTGGGTTGGTTTATGTGTTAGCTGCATGATCACCAATATTATGCATTCATTAGCAGTTGAAGGACAATAATTAAACTCCAACATGAATTTAAAAGAAAAGAGAAGGCAGTTTGGAATAAAGCTTGGCTTACCACCCAAAAGAGGGGTGCCTAGGAAGTAAATTAAAATGTAAATTGATCAATACCAGCTTAATGATAGCTAAAATTTTCCATTGTATATTTAGCCAATTCACACATTCCTTATAACACAAATTCTTACTGGAGGTTTGTACGTACTTTGGTTTTCCTGGTGGATGATTTGTATCGAATAGAAACATCTTGATTGGCTAGACTGCATGTTGGTGCTTCTTGATCCAGTGACGGGAACAATGGTGTACCTGGTGGTGTTAACAGCCTGCAAAACTGCACTTTTAGATAAAGAATAAACACGTAATGTGGAGGGAGGAAAATAGAGTGGATTTATTTGAAAAAATTCAGAGAAAAAAAGAAAGAAAAAATTGTCAAAGTCCATGAGAGTTAAATAGAGACAGCATTTTGGGACCTGCCAGGAGGACATGAGCCCCCTAGTTATTTAGTCTATATCCAATTCTATTGCAAGAAAACTGAATCAAGCCTGTGAACTTGGTGGAGGTGTCCCATTTGCCATTCTAGCGGATCCAAAATAAGCTCTAACGTCAACATCAGGCCCCTTCGATTATCTTTTGAACCTCCCTCTTGTGAAAGGACTGTAAATTTTTATTTCTCATCCGTTTTATTTTCTTAAACATCGTTAATGTTACTCCCCTTCGAGATTGGAAACTTTAAAGACTTCTCAATTACATGTGAAGGCTCATCCTTAGCTGAAAAAAATGGTGTTATCTCTGCCTTGCCTTGGCCCATTTAGGCTCTTGGTTGAGGTTTCTCGGACAAGTAGAGTTGCACAGTTAGGTCATAGTTGTTGGATCTCTAAAAAACAATATCGTAGTCGAAGTGCTAAGGGGATACGTAATGCTACTCAAATTTAACCATATATAACAGAATGAGCGTTTCTTATCCTCGCAGATTGTTTGGGAGAAAAAGAACCAGATTAGCCAGGTTTTACAATGAAGCGAAATGTCCAAACGTTCTACTTGTAAAATCTTCATTTTGTGGATGTTTCAAAAACCTTCATTATTTACATGATCCCCTTTGACTCGTCTTTGGATCCCTAAACTATGCTATGGCTGTTGGATCCTCTTTATACCTATGTTTTCATGCATGCTGCAGTAAAGTAAGCTCATGTATCAATGTCTATCATATCATGTACAAACACGGCATTGGTTCAAGAAATAAAAAGAAGAAATGAAAATCTGGAAAGCAAGAAGAGAAAGCAGAAAACATCCATGACTGTGGGGCATCCTTCACAATCAGCAGGTGCAAGTTCACAACTTATTTTAAAAATCACCAGGGGCTTCAACAAGCATGAGGGGCAATGTTGCACATACACGCACCCATGTATTACCCATGTGTTTGTGACATAAAGCTGCTCTAAATCATGAGATATAAGCTGACTCTCCTGTTAGTGAGTTAAAGCTGCTCCGAATCATGATGTAGAAACTGATTGACCTACCACTGATTCAGTTTCAGATTGAGTGCCACTAAGTCATGTTGAAATGGCAGAATATTATCCATTGAAAAGCTGGAGTTGAACAGTTTAGATGTCTTTGAAAGCCAGCATGCTGGTTGGCTCCTGGTCTTTCTAGACAATGGAGATTCCAAAACCTTTCCAATTGAGACACTCATCAATCTGCAAATACACTCCCCAAAATTGAAACCCATATTGAGCTGCAGTTACACCAGTAAGAGGAGCTTTGTCAAAATAACTTTTTTCCTCAGGCTGCCCTTGAAAAAAGAATAAATTAGTTCTTCATTCCCTTCCCTTATAGATGTTAAAGATCAGTCATTTTTCCTTGCACTTCCCTTTCTTTACAGAATGCATCTAAAATTGTCTTTCTTTCTTCCCTTGTTCTGAAAACCTTGGGGGACAAAGAGATCAAGATCAGGTTGCTAGCATATAATGAATGCATTCTTGGGACCCCTCCACCTGAAGTTCCAATCCCTCAATGTGAAGACCAATGGTTGTATTAGCTCATTGGAAAGGCCCATACTTTGAGCCTTTGAACAAGCTTTTCCGTCAAATGTATGAAAAAGCTTTCTGAAAGTGAATGTAACAGCAATATACCACACCCTTTCTATCTTCAATAATTGCCCTCAAATTGAAGGCATGGTCAATAGTTGAGAATGCTTTCTTAAGCCATTAGCCTAGGTGCGCATTTCTTTGAAAAATCGCTAACGGTTCTAGCACAGTCTGTATAGCGCTGCTATGACCATGATATGTCCAATCAGTAGGAAGATAATTATAGGATTTACCAGGTCCCCAGCAGGACCCTTTATATTACTCAACCTGTCTTGGAAAAACTAGCACAAATGACAGGTGTTAACGTCTCAATCCTATATATAATAACCTTTTGACCTTGAAGGGCGCGTTAAGGCTATATGGTTATATTAGAGTAAAGTAACTCCCGATTTGGAAAAGAAGCTTGTTTAATTGCACGAAGTAAAGGTAATCAAAGATCCAGCAAAAACGTGAAGAAAAACCTTTGCTGCCACCGATAGAATCATTTCTTAAAGCCTGCAATTAGATAAATTTTTTCTAGGGAAAAATGTCTCATATTTTATAGATGGGATGTCAGACTTCTGAAGCTTTTCAACGAACATTTATCATAATCTTGTTTCTGCTATCCCACGTTCCAAAATTGCGTGTTTATCCCAAATCGATACTCAACTCTGGGGTCCTTTATAGACCCTTGAAGTCTGTCACCCATTAGATAGCCATGTTCCGATAAACTGGATAATGGATATCCCTAAACTCTCAATCTAAAAAACACTGCTCAAGGAGCCTCTTCAAGCAGAATCTTTATTCCCCACCAATTGCTGTCATTCCTGTGCCAATGTACCACCATGAAAATGAGGGGTAACTTAGATGCTGGAACATCATAATTCTTTTTTGACTTGATCAAATAATTACTGGCAGCCGATCTTCAATTCCAAGCAAGCTCCTGCTTTGTTTGCAACTGTGAATCTCTTCATAAATTTTGCCCCTCACAAGACAAACTGGAGATACATGTCCGTAACATGTTAGTGACGTATAGAAGGAAAACAAAGCAGATTCTACTGCTGACTTTGGAACAACATGATAGTCGCAATTGTCATAGGCATTCCTTCATATTATCTGTGTGTCCCCAAACCAAATTATTTTCTGACATTTTATATCACCATGCAAACCTGAAGTTTGGTGTTCGGAGAGGCATCCACATGCTGATCTTCAGACCCTGGTGGATTAGCTACAGACTTCCTCAAAGAGACTTCTACTCCTCAGAAATCAAAAGATGAACATGTGAACATGAGACTGAATTTGCTTTCAATAAAAATCCAGGTAAGACATCTCTGAGAAGGAATCAAGAACATGTAAAGAAGGGTTCCAAAAGTGCTAATGCTACATAGCCTCTTTCCTATGTATATAGACTCGGATACGGTGATAATTCACTGTATTAAGTTATATAAAGGTGGCGTCCTTTTTCTCAAATTACATTCCGTAAGCTACAAATTTTAAGTCCTTGTCTGCAGCACGCGTTTTAGATGATAAAAACAAAAACAGTTAATGAGAACAGTGTTATATTAAGAGTATCGGCAATATTGTCGTATTAAATGGAAGCAACTTGCAATAATGGAAGGCTGTTATGTTGAATTACTTGCGGTTATGGAAGACTGGAAAGTTATCAAGAATGTCGGTCTAGGCCTAAATCAATTTTATATGCCCAGCCCATCTTACGCCAACAAAAAATTATTACCCTGAAACTTTTCTGACAGGATCCAGCGACTATAACACATCCTAGCACAGCCATATATCATACGGCACAATTGTCCCTCAGTAGTCAAAGTAACTTGAATGGCCATTACGAAAGGAATTGGAAGGTTTTGAGCTTGAGGTGAAGTCCAACTATAGAGCTACCGTGATGAAATTCCTTATTCAGAAAAATTACTTGAATTTATACACAAACTTCTGTCAAGTCTTCTGATTTCCTACACAGGCTAGTACATCTGAGGACCCCTGATCCTATTGTTAAAACTTTCTAGCCCTTTATTGATGACAGGGAAGGATTTATATACCAATCATAATCATTTTTTTCTGGCTCAGCGAGAAGATCCCTGGTCCCCTTACGTGGAGTGGCTGCTGCACTTCTATATCCAGAAATACCGCCAAATTTTGTTGCTGTGGCAGGAAATCAAATCCAAATCAGTTACTAGAAATCAATTTTTAACATTGACCTTTTGTATAAAAGAAAACCTACTGAGGGTGGCTTCTATGTCATCAGTTGAGGGATGCAAGAAATTATTGCGCTCCCGCGTCCGCATTTCATTAAACAATGCAAGATCCTCGTCAGGTTCTTTGACCATGCTGCCCTCACTGTGCCCCCGCCTATGATGGCTAATGTCCCGTGCAGATCGACTCATTTTGGATTTTTAGCTTATGTTAAGCAATTCAATGTAACCTAGTAGGGGCATCATAGTTTCTGTTAATGATCCAAAGAATAATGCAATGTCTTGTGGAGTATCAGCTTCAAATGCATGGCTATTTGCTGGTTGCAAGCCACCAATACCAATCATCCCATTTTGGAAAATACTGTTAGTAAGCTGAAGCTACTATTGCTTTTATTTACCCAGGTTGCTCTTTGACAGTGATGTATATGTACATGGTGGCGTGTTTTCACTAAATCCATTCAAGTAATGCAAAAGTAGATCACCTCAAGCATTAGATGTACAATGTACTACATTCAGCACTGGGCTCAACTAGACGCATAGAACTGAACCTCATTCGATTGCGTTATAACCAGTGCCTGTTATTACATGCAAAAGGACACGCATTGTTCTTAGGAACACGGCAATAGCGAAATCTGCAACCATTTGAAGCCTTCGTCCAGGTGACCGGTTTAGCTGCAGCAAAGGCCGGTATCTGCCCCAACAATCGCGAGTCCATCTGACCCCCACCACATCCGAGGCCACAATGGCACAACAATGCTTGTACCCTGCTCCTCCTTGCTTGCTGAGGGACGGATGTGTTTGTTGGCGCACACGCAGAGAGAAAGAGACGGCAGCTGCTGGTGCGTGACAGAAGATAACTTAATGTTTCTCCGTCCTCGTTTTTTGCCTTCAGCTATCACATGCACCCATGGCTTAACGCACTATTGGATCAACAATTAGTTTTGCAATCGATTTAGAATACCACTAAAATAATAAAAAATTTGTCCTTGGGGACATCCAATAAAACTGGAACGATACATAGAAGATTAGCATGGCCCTCTTGGTTCGGGAAACTTTTTAGGTACAATTGGCATATTTCTTGCTGGATCTAGCCCAGCCAACGAGCTACATACCCGCACTCCATTCTTATCGGAAATAACCAAAAAACTGATATTTTTAGCAGGAAATTTTCCTGCTATTTCAAAACTGTACTGTTTTCAGATTTGGATGGTAGGTTACAAGGTTTCCTCGGTATTTCCCGAACCAAGATGGCCCTCTGCAAGGATGACATGCATAAATCGAGCAATGGTCCAAATTTTTAGTAACATCTTTGGTTAGGCAAGTTGATTAATATATTTTGGGGTTTTTTCATCTAGTCGTAATGCGTTTGTTGTTTTCTCTTTGTATGGTCCCATAGGCCGATTGGTCTCCGCGGACTATGAAAATATTTTTCTATTCTATTCTACTAAATGGCTCAATTTGACCTTAAAATTGAACCATGGCGAAATGTATAAAGGACCTTTAAGAAGCAATCCAAGCCCTCCGTATCTTCTCAGGCTTGATCTAGGCTGCGAAGTGTAGTTGTGAGGGAACTCAACTGCGACTTCTCTATCGTGTGCCTCCTACAACCATTGTTGCTACTGAAATATTATAGGTGGTTGCCCATGCTTGATAGGCCTTTCAAAAATGCTTACATGGAATGATCTTTGATTGATTGCAGAAGCATTTGTCAAGTGTTCAACTTCTATTTCTGATTTTAATAATAGAAGACTTGTCGATCGACATCATTTCATCAAGTACATCATTTTATAGTAATGTATATTAGATGCAAATAACTATGTGAGCGCGCTTCAATTTGGAATTATTTGACATGGAAAATGATGGTTAGGGCGTCGTTCTTGGGTGGCTAAGGGCAGTGGCTGCCCTACTCTTCACCGATCAGAACAACAGACAAATTGAGGAGAAATCACAGTGATTTAGGGCTAGCAAGGCTAGGGACTAAATTTAACAGAACCAGTAGAAGAAAAGATCTGGTAGAGGTTTGCAATTTTCTTCTTTTCGGTGATCCTCTAACGAGGTTCTATTCTTTGGTGATTATGCACTATGTCCTTGAATAGGCACACCGAAATGGTAGGTCCTTCTGGATGCCGGCCTATAAGGTGAAGAATGGAGACTGATCTTTTGCATTTCATTTCCAGCAGGGGAAATCATAAACTATTCCTTTGTGAAGAATTTGTCTTTGACCTTTTCTTTCCTTTCCGCACTTTCTTGCTAGCAGAAATATCTAGCTTCTAGATCTAATGGTCAAAAAGATTCTTTGCCAGAGGAATAACAGGAATTGCAATTTTGAGTTGAGTATGGAATTTCCTAACAACTCGGCACTGGTGGAGAATTATCTGTTAAGTCTACCTGGGCATGGACTCCCAGAGAATGGGCTACGGTTTCATAAAGAATCCTTGTCAAAATTGTGATCTTGAGAAGTTCTCAGAATTTGTTGAAGAAATTCCCAACAATGCGGTACTGCTGGGTTATTTCTGTTTAAGTCTACCTAGGGATGAGCTCCTAGATAAATGGGCTTTTTATTATTCAGGATTTCTTGTCAGTACTGAGATAGGGGCCTTGTACTGCAAAGCAAGGCTAAGGCTACCTCGACATTCATCAGCATATTTTGGTATCCTCTTTTTTGTGTTATTCATGTGTTCCTTAATAAAGATTCACTTTGGATCATTATTTAGATTTGGTTAGTTGCGGATGGAAGACTATGTGCTTTTCAAGGTTAGCGGATATCAAGGGCTTAATAAGTTTTTGCAAGAATAGAATGAAGATCTTGAGATTCTCCTGTAGTAATTATGTTCTTGCTTTGAAACATTGTATCGTTTATTACATTTAATATAAAAATGCATCCTTTCCATCAAAAAAAAAAAAAAGAAGAAGAAAAGAAAAAAGGGAATTGGGATTATTTTGCAAATAAGTTGCTTTAAGTGTGCTTCATTTGGCTCTTTTCTAGCCTAGATTCATCATTTAGTGATAGGTTGTAAGTCGTTGTCAGTAGCCTAGATTTTGTAGTGGAGCATTATTTTAATTATCTTTAATTTGTTGGATTTGTAATAAGATTTTTTACTCGATCAACCTGGTAAAACTGGGGATTAGAAACTATATGAGTCGCTGATAACATTCCCATTTCGTTCGAGAAATAACAGGCTCCGGCGTATGGGGGCACTCCGTTTAAGCAGAATCGTGAAGTACCAAATGCGATGGAACCTTTATTCCCTACATCAAAAAGGTCGGTGGTCTCATTCCTGAAGAATAGTAAAAAGAAAGCGGACCTTATGTAGAAGATGCCATTCTATTGAGTAGCATCCTATTCGATCTATATCCAACAAGTAATATGGTAATTTTAATAGTATTTCTATAATCGCTATAATAGATAATCACAACGAAACAGGTGTTTTAATCAACTCAAATATATTCATTCTTTGCTCCTATTTATATCCTTCGATGAAACAGAGTTGAATTGAATTCTATTGTCCAGGGAGATCACAGGGTCTATAAGAACCAAATAACAAAAAGTCGGTCTATTATTGTGCATGATTAAAAAACCCCTGCCTCGAAGGGCTTTCGAGGAAGAAAAATTTAACAGTAATGCAATGGTTCTATTCAAACATGAATTGAAGTGGTGTTCTATTGATGAGACTGGATGAATGAACACACTGACTCATAGAGAAACACAACAATGAATCCCTAAATGAGTGAAAACAAAAAGTCAAATGCCTTATGGATGTTATATCAAAATCTCAGAGCCCATATTATGGCAGGCGAAGCCTCTAGGCCATTTGCGGCCTTTCGATCTGGGAATATTCCGAAGCATATGCTCTCTAGAGCGTTAACCCTAACCGTTGGATGGGTAGGGCCACGCCATACAACTTCTCAGTTCACAAATAGAAATTACAAGCCACAGTTTTAGAAGCTCATACACCAGTTTAAAACATACTTGACAAGATCATTGTGGCATGCCTGAGTCTGTATCCTGGGGATTTGAACCCCCTGCCAAACTGGCAGCACCAGCAGACAAACAGATTCAGCAGCCCTGCATAAGCATCCATATTTACAAATCGTTTATATATGAGCAGCATAGGCAAGGGTCTGCTTTACATTTACTATTTATTCGCGAGCTTTACTTGTCATTGCTCAACCTTCTAACAACATAAACACATGTTTACATAAGACAGAGGGAGTTTAGCATCTGGGTTACCTTCCCTTTGGCGCCTTACATCCTCTACAGTGGTCGCACAAGGATTGGTCTCTCAAAACCTCAACCTAAAAATATATCTGCTCATGTTTAAACCTGCCAAAATATGGAAAACATAGACCTCTGGTGCCAAATCGAGCTTGAAAACATGGAAGAATGGAAGGGTTTTTTATACGATATGCCCAAAAAGAACTTAAGAAGATGTCAGAAGTAAAACATAAACAGCCCTCCCAGAACTAGAGCTCACCGCCCAATCGAACCGCACCAGGATCTCTCCCGAGAATTCTGGTAGCCAACTAATCTCTAGCTGGACCCGGAAACACAAGCAGTCATAGAAACACCTTTTTAGCAACAGATTCACAAGAATCTCAGG
>JAANSK020256030.1:0-12771 GCA_011763485.2 Isoetes engelmannii
AAATATCTGTGTTGAGAAGGACAGGAGATGGATTGAGCCTAAATAGCTCGTTTCAAAGATCCCAGGGTGCTGATATGATCTTAAGGACGACAAAGAACTAACGGAATGCCCCTACCTTCTCCTCCAGACCTTCTCCGCCATAGCTTCCTCCAGAACTTCTCCGCCATAGCTTCTCCGCCATAGCCGTTTAGGACTTTTTTAGATGCGACGTGGCAAGTTTTTAATGGACGTAATTTTAAGGAAACGTTTATTACGTCCGATAATTTACACCACTCGGCCATTACGCCGTGTAAAGGCCTGGCGGCACCGCCAGACTCGGCGGGCACACTCGCGGCTCCGCCGCTCGTGCGCCGCCTCGTCTGAGCCGCCAGGCCTTTACACGGCGTAATGGTTCTCGTGGTGTAAATTATCTAGTACATAATCCCTCTCTCCAAATTCTAGCAGATCGTAATCCTAGTCATCAAAGAAACTTTTCCCTTTGAGGGCCCTCCAAGCGACTATAACTGCTGTCAACCACATGAATCGTTGGATGACATAAAATGCGTGTGTTGAAAGGAAAGGCAACTTGGCAAGAACAATGACTAGAGGCTAATAATAAGGGATTTTCTTTGTCTGTCCATCATTACCTTGTCACAATTCTTATATAAAAAGCTTCTACTTGATTGGTTTTAGCTTTGAACATGTAAAGATTGTTGAAACAACTGTATATACTATATATGTTCTAGGTAAGACATAGGTTATCAAGCATTAGGTTTGCATTATATCATTTTAAAAGTTTTGGCTATGTAAATTAAACAGGCACCACAGAAGGTGTCAGGCTCGTACTATTTTGACCTATGTTAACCATGACAAAAAAAGATAGAAATTACTATCTTGTATATGAGCAATTATGTCCATTATTAGTCTTCTTTTCTCCAACGGTGACATTTCAAAATGTCAGCATGTCCCCCAGGCAATGTTTGGTGGCTAGTATAGATGGCCGCATATATAACCAATTTGTTGTTTTTTTATACGCCGAAGTTAAACGTCCATGAGTTGTATGTTACATTGGTCTTCTTGACTTTCAAAAGTAGTATGATTCAGATGAGGAAAGGAATCATCAAAAGGAATAAAGACAAAGTCTTAAGTCAATGAGCTGGTCATTCCTTGATTTATTATGCATGCATCCATTTTGGTAGCACTAACAACTTGTTCCGCATTCAACGGTCACTTCATTTTATATTGATGTTCACACAATGATTAGATGCAAAGGCCATTCTCAGCATGCATCTATCTGTTTGTGAAGTATAGGTTGTTGCTTATTTATAATCCATTATTGACAAAACTAGGTAAATGACTTAAATCATTCCATATAGAATTCAAAGACCACCAAGTTCAAATGGAAAAATGGCTAGCATGATACACAAGTTCAACATAATTCATGTGAGTTGGTACTCATGACAATAATCAATATTAAAACTGAAGCAGATGACACAACAAAAGGATTTAGAATGTTGTTTCGTGCCAACCAATGCATTGAGACACACTGAAAGAATTTAGTTGTGCTAATGAGTTGTTGCACGCGCTAATGCAGGCACCAACCAATGCATTAAGACACACTAAAAGAATTTAGTTGTGCCAATGAGTTGTTGCACGCGCTAATGCAGGCAGGCACACAGCACTTGCTAATTGTTGAGGCAAGACAATGCCACTTAGCGCGCAGAACCCGAAAGAAACACGAAATGACAGCTGGAACTTAGGTGTCATGGCGAGGGACGAGCAGGGAAATACATGCAGGAAAGGTGGGTGGGAGGAGACAAAGGAGGTAAATATGAGTGGGCACTAGGGCCCGGGGTGTAAGTTGATTTGCTTGTAAGAGCTTCCAAGTATGTGGGGCTTGATCGAGACCCTGGAGTGAAGGAGATCGATGCAGGATGGTGTGGTTTAAGTCGTTCCAGGTATGTGGGGATCGATCGAGGTGCTAGAGTGAAGGAGATGTTGGATGGAACAAGATAAATGAATGGATAAATTTATTCCTACCATATAGGAACGTTAGGATCGAGTAGATTTTTTTTCGAGATAGACAGATAGACAGACAATAAACGATACTTTTTACGTCATACCACATGGCAGCATTTCATAGGGCCGAGGAATGAAGCACTCGAAAAGGAAAAACAAAAAAAAATTGTTGGGGGCAACGGTCGAGAAATCCCATGTGCCAGATACACAAAGGGGCCGGCCAAGCCAGCGGAGCATGACAAAAATATTACAATACACCCACACGGGCAGCTGGCCATGGGGCCCGCCGGCCGGCCGGCAGCCCTAAACCCATTTCACGTTACCGATTCTCATATACCGGCAGCCATTTTTTCTCTCCCCTACCTCGACTGCCAAAAACTTTCCCGGTGCCGGCGAATCCAATTTTAGCCTGCTCCCCCTTTTTTTTGAGTTCTGTCTGGCTGGCTTATCGGCCTTCTCCCCTGCCCTCTAAAAGCTCTGTCCCCTCCCCTTCTGCTCCACAATTTGGATCCGCTGCTTCGATTTCCGAGCACCCAAATCGATTCCTCTGTCGTCCTCCTAGATTCTATAGCTCGCTCCCGTTCCGGCGCTGCTTTTCGTTCTTCGCCATCGCCAAACATTTGCTACAGAAATTTGCTCTGCATCAATGACGGCCACTCCAGAGGCTACTCCAGTTGTAGAAACTCCTCCGGTGCCTGCCCACGAGCCAGAGAAGCCTGTGGTTGAAGAAGAAAAAAAGGATGTCGAAGAAGCTGCTCCGGTAGAAGTCCAGGCTTCCGAGCCCACTCCAAAGGAACCAGAAGCCGAAGCTGTTGCCGAGAAGGAGGTGCCTCCGACTGCATCTGTGGAGCCAAGCTTGCCCTCTTTCAAGGAAGACAGCTATTTTGTAAGTGATCTTAAAGAGGCTGAGAAAAAAGCCCTGCAGGATTTCTTCGTCAAGGTTGAAGAGGCAGCCAAATGCAATGAGTTTGTTTTGCCGCCTCCTCCTCCTCCCCCTCCTGTAGTAGAGGTTAAGAAGGAAGTTGAAGTTGAAGTTAAGAAGGAAGCTGAGGCCGAGGCCTGTGTTGTTACCGAGACTGTTACTGAAGTCGTTACAGCGGTCGAGGCTAAGAGTGAAACTCTGGAGGGCTTGATTAAGCAAGAGGTTGAGGAAAAAACTGTGGAAGTTAAGGAAGAAGCTGCTGCTGTTTGTGAAGCTGAGGCCTCAACAGACCCTGTAATTGAAGCTCCAAAGGAAGTTGAAGTTGAAGCTCCAAAAGAAGTTGAAGCTGAAGCCCCTAAGGATGCTGAAGAACCCAAATGTGAAGCAGTTGCTGAAGACCCCAAAAAAGAAGAAGAGCCAGCAGTATTGACTGAAACAGCAGCTGAGGCAACAGAGGCTCCTCCTGCAGAGGAAGCCGCTCCGGCCGAAGAACCTGTAGTTGTTGAGGAGGTTATTCCTGCAGAAGATGTCTTCCTCTGGGGTGTCCCCCTTGAGCACTCAAAGGGAGACCCTAGAACTCAGGTCATATTGCTCAAATTTCTCAGAGCCAGAGAGTTTAAATTGCCAGCAGCCTTTAAGATGCTCAAGAATACTGTTCTTTGGAGGAAGAAATTTAAGGCTGACACTATTCTGGAAGAGGATTTTGGAACGGATTATGACTGTATTGCTTTCAACTATGGAAAGGATAAGGATGGTCATCCAGTATGTTACAACAATTTTAGTGCCTTTGCTGATAAGGAGCTATATCAGAAGGTATTTGGGGATGCTGCTAAGGTTGAGAATTTCTTGAGATGGAGAGTACAGCTTCTGGAGAAAGGCATCAAGTTGTTGGATTTCAATCCTGGAGGTATCAATGCACTTGTGCAGGTTACGGATGTCGCTCATTGTTCATTTCTTCCAGGATTGCTGAAATTCACCATGAAGGCACTCAATCTCTTGCAAGATAACTATCCTGAGCTTGTCGTGAAACATGTTAGTAATTTCTTCTTCCTCTTCTTTAGTCATCACTTCTGTTGCTTTTTTCAGCCCATGAGTCAAGGTCCTAAAAGGGCAAAATGGTAGAAAGAGGTTCCTTTCTGCCATTCCTTATTATTCAAAGTTACAAAATTAAGGAAGTTTGTTCTTTGTTTACTTTGTGCCAGGATCCATATAATTGGAATTGAATTGTGATTTGTCCTTTTACTTCACAGGTCATTCTGAACACTCCTTGGCACTTCAATGCTCTCTTTGCATTATACAGCCCCTTCATGACAGCAAGAACAAAAAGCAAATTTGTGTTGGCCAAGCCAGGCAAAACTGCTGAATCTCTTTTCAAGTAAGAGATTTTGCTTCCTAAGCATTTTGCTTCCTCAATATTTCTTTTCATATGCCCTAAGATTCAATTGATGTTTTGCAGGTATATCTCTCCAGACAATGTACCCATCCAATATGGTGGCTTGAGTAAACCAGATGACACAGACTTTGATGGCAAAGTTGCACCTGTGAATGAACTTGTGGTGAAACCGTTGTGCAAGGAAACCATCGAAATTGATTTAAATGTGAGGATCAAATAGCTAATCATAAGTGTGACATAGCTTTGTTGTGTATGCAACTAACAACTATTTTGCTACTGTGCAGAAAGATACAACGGTCACCTGGGATCTAACTGTAGTGGGTGCGGATTTTACATATGGTGCAGAGTTTGTTCCAGAGGCAGAAGGCTCATACACAACCTTAATTGCGAAAACTAAGAAGGTGGTCACACTTGAAGAACCAATCCGAACAACATATAAGGCAACAGAAAATGGTAAAATTAATGTGATTATTGATAATTCCCACTCGAAAAAGAAGAAGCTCGCAGTCTACAGATACGTTGTGAGTTCATCGACATAGGAAAGAGTGTGAAGGCTGCTAAAGAGGCTTTTGGCAGGTGTGAAATAAGTTCATGGCTGGTCTCCACATTTACAGGTCTATTCTTGTGGTTTTACATATGGGCCATCAGCTGTGCAGTCTTGTGGAAAGGATCACATATTTTCCAATCTAAGGCCCTGCCTGTAGATTGGATGCTTGTGTATATCTACTAGAAGTTTTGTTCATAGTAAATTGATACCACTGACTGATGTAGTGGAAAACATGGCTGATAAGATTTTTTTAGTTAAAAGGAAGTTATTGTCCAGGTCCTTTACTCGCCTACATTATTGATTGGAGAGCTTCATAAAAAGCTCAAATAAATACTCTGTTGTAAGAGATTTACATTGTAATTGAAGACTCTGAAGAAACAATGTGAATAACTTCATTTCTTTATACTTGTTATTACAGAATGGCAATCTAGATGGAGTATAAAATGAATGCTGTTGCTCATGCACCATACAGGGATTATTCTAATCTACAGGCTTGAATTGAATAAATTAATCAATGAGGCTATACTGTGATGCTGTAATAATGGCTATGGAGGCGAAGTGTGCGCTAAGATCTGAGCGAAGAAGGCGCACGGGGTGCAGAACTTTTGTATTGTTAATTGGTACAAGAATCATAAGACCTCATACTACACTAGTTTATATCCGTTGAAAGCAATTGAAAAACATTGTTGGATGGAACATTCGTACAGGCCAGCTATTAAAGCAAGGAAAAGAGAGCACACATACCAAATCTGCGCCTTGAAACTAGACGACTGAGGGACCGGAAATTATATCTTGTTGCTTGTGGCCGCCATAGACAGCTTGCACGCCGGCATAACCTCTTTGCTACAAGTTGAAAAAAAACTCCTTTGCTAAACTACACAGCAAGGAGTCAGGTCAGGTCAGGCCAGGCCAGGTCACAGTTGAGGGAACCACGCTGGCCTGGCTTTGCCTGACCCCACTTTGCCTACTTATTTGCTTGTTGGGATTTCAACCTTGATCATTGCCCAAAGTAACATGTTACCATCCCATGACTTGTAGAGGGTTGTCATGGAAAGGGATTGGCCCTTGCACCATTGCCATGTCTCTGGCCCGTATTTCTCGTATACCTGTTGCCTGCCAGACAAACATGCAGAAGCATGCCACAAGCTCGACATTTTCTAAACCGCGCTGTGCTTTAAAGTTTTATGTCCTATATCGAACATGCGAATTGCCATCAAGTGCATGTCTCCTGTTGAGGACTGAGCAACTTGTCCTGACTTACCAACATTGTCCTTGTTACCAGCTTCGTCTTCCACCAACATTGTCCTTGCATTTTTCCCTGGCACTGACACTTAATTTGGTTGTCGATGTTCTTTACATTTATATAACTTTTACCAAAATTTCCTTTATCCAATTGAATTTACTACATTTTGAACATCTAAGGCAACATGACAATATTTTGTTCAGTTCAAGGAAGAGTAAATTGAAACTAATTAAACGTCTAGTCTACCCTTTTGAGATCTACATTTATTAGCCTTCTAGAACAAATGTTTAATTTCATGTGCACATGAGATGGGCTCATCGTTTGGCACTTTCTGGAGGTAGAAGGTCCACAAGTGGCAGGGCCGGCTTACTAGGCATCCATTACTATGGTAAAAAAGGTCTAACAAGTGCACAATTTCAGCCATTCTGGTGCAAGGCTCACATGAATATCACCGGAAACTCTCGACAGATCAAGTTTTCATTCGTCTTAGTAGATTTTAGAAAGTAGAGGGTGGGTAACTGCACACCCGTGAAGTACACACAGAAAGAATAAAGAAGGAATATCCAGTCTTAGAACTTGGACTCAAAATAGAAAAGATCGTAGGCTGGATGATATACCTCACAATGTCTTATCACCGAGATAAAAAAAACATCGCCCTTTCGGGTAAAAGCATGTTAGGGGTGTCCAGTTTTGGAACCTATCAAGTATCTACAATGGTGGATAGTGAGTAGCCGCAGACATGCGAACTACGCACAAAGAAAATAAAGGGAATGCCCAATTATACAATTTGGACCCTAGAAAATACAATGCAAATAGATGTTGGTTGGTGTTACCTGTTGAAAAGTTTATCACCGAGATTAAAAAACCTCGCCCGTTTGGGTTGTCGAGGAAAACCCCTAGTGATAAGCCTTTGACAAGGGGCTTGAACAAATGTAAGACTGAGAAATCGCTCCCAAAAACCCACAAATGGAGAAGCCGAAGCTATTGTTGCTTGCCAAACTGTACCTGCACATCACCAACACTAGAACAAATGTGAAAAAAAAAACTCTAAAAGTGGAGGGGTTGATAACACATGCCGTGCGACAAAGACAACCTCTTCAAATAGAGGGGCTGGTCGCACATGCCACGCAACAAGTACATTAAACAATTAATTAAGGGGAGAGGAGAGTGGGTGAAGGGGTTGATAACGCATGCCCTGCGACAAAACAACCTCTTCCAATAGAGGGGCTGGCGCACATGCCACGCGACAAGTTCATTAAACAAATGATGGAGGAGGAGGAGGAGAAGGAGGAGCGTCATGCCACTAGGCAGCCAACTGGACATGTGACCACACACCACACTACATTGCTGCTACTAGGCAGGATCCAACTGGACATGTGACCACACACCACACTACATTGCTCAAAGGCAGCATCATACTGGACATGTGACACCACACTAGATTGCCGCTACTAGGCAGCATCATTTTTAGCGTAATGCCACTAAGCAACATCCAACTGGATATATGACCACACACCACACTACATTGCTTGAAGGCAGCATCCAACTGGACATGTGACCATACACCACACTACATTGCCACTACTAGACAGCATCCAACTGGACATGTGACCATACACCACACGACATTGCTCGATTGGGCCCTACCCCCAACCAATTTACATTGCGTCTATGGGTTTTTGAGACCAATAGTTCAGAGTACGACTCTGGACGGTCTCGATTCGAGACCTCATATTGCTGGGACTAGTGTGTTACCGCTAGACCAACGACCCAGATGCCCAAATAGCGACCTCCCAACCAGAAAATGCATGCATGTGAGACATGCATGCTCATCGATTCTAGAATCTGGATCTAATAGCTCGGATCGATGGGATTCTAGAATTGGACTCGCATGAAAACGGCAAAAAATCCCGAAAGAAAAGAACCTTGCCTTGAATAGTGATCTTCCAACCAGAAAATGCATGCAATGCACGCATGTGAGACATGCATGCTCATGCATGTGAGACATGCATGCTCACCCATTCTAGAATCTTGATCCGATGGCTCGGATCAATGGGATTCTAAATTGGACGTGCATAAAAACGACAAAACATCCCGAAATGAAGAGAACTTTAATCATCAAAACAGGATCGCAGGAGGCGAAGGTCAAAGGATTATGGTCAAAGAAGAGGCAAGGCCAGGAAAGAACATGCCACAACATAGAAAGAAACATCAAATTGGACAAGCCAAATGTGGAGAAGACTCTCCCTTGCATGATTTCAAAGAATAGAGAATAAGGTACTACTGAGAGAGAAAATGGTTAAAAACGGTTAAACATAGATACTAAATGGCTTGGGTCGGTCAATCCCTAAAATTTATGGCAGAAGAAGCAGAAGGAAAGCTCTGTTGAAGCTTTCCAAATTTCTCCTTTTCGGTGGCAATTTTATAGCAGGTAATCCTCTAACGAGGTTTGTTCTTTTGTGATTATCACTATGTCTCTCTTGAATAGGCACGCCAAAATGGTAGGTCCATCTGGATGTCGGCCTATAAGGAAAAGAAGGAAATTTGCAAAACTAGGTAAAGGAGACGATTTGCATTTATTTTCTAGCAGGGGAAATCACAATCTCTTCTTTTGGAAATAAATTTATCTCTGGCCTTTCCTTTTCGCTCTTTCTTGCTAGTAGGAAGATCCAGGTTCTATATAGATGTTTTGAAATATTCTTTATCAGAAGAATTGAAGAACTGCAATCTTGAGAAATTGCACACAATTTGTTGAAAAGCTAGAGGCACTTGCCCAACAATGCAGCACTGGACAATGTTATTTCTTTTAAGTTTACATAAGGATGAGCTCCTAGAGGAATGGGCTTTTGTTCTTAAATTTTCTTGTCAGTGCAAAGCTAGGGACCTTGTTCAATAACTGCCTTATCGGACTTATCACCGTCAAAATGTGGAAATAAAAAATAAAAAATGGGCAACGTACTGTTAATTAGTTATCAGTTTATCATTACTGGAGGAGTATTGATAACTAGTTATTAGTACTGGACCAGTACTGATAGTTTGTTGACAGTGTTGAAGGAGTACTGATAATTAGTTATCAGTACTCCTCCAGTACTGATAACTAGTTATCAGCCTGCACCAGTACTGATATCCAAAAAGAAAGGACACTTGCATTACACACAAGAGTTCGATAAGGTTTAATACCATACCCCATAGACATCCAACTCATTTATACCCCATAGAAATTCATCAATTGATTTAATAGTTCACACGTGTGTTCTGTAAACTATAATGCTATATGAACTAGGTCTTACAACACTTAGAAACTGATGAACTTATTGTTTGTAAATTTTATCCAGGGAGGAGATAGCGATAAACGGCCTGCCACCAGGTTGGACGAAATGCAACGTGACCTTCAATTGTATTAGCATGGTTATCTTAAATCAAATTCCTACACCAAGCAGAGCTCCACTTCAGCCCAGCCCCACTATCAAGGCCAAAGGCAAAGAGGAATTATTAAATTCTTGGAAGCACCAGAAATAGGTGTTTTTTCTATTTGTGGGATGGGCGATATTGGAAAGAGTACTTTGTTAAAAGCCCAGGGGGTGCACCTAGTGTACCCGTATTGATCAAGCGAGTGCACGTTAGGGGTTTGTTTATTGCCTTGGTCGACTGTATATGGTCGAGACCCCATATGTGTACATGCTTCAATTTCCAGCTTTCAACGTGAAGGGTGGAAGGTGAGAATCCGTAGATGACCGATTTGGGGAGCTTGATCCATTTCTAAGACAGGAAACAATCTGTTTGCCTATCTGAAGTGCTATTTTTTCTTCACCAAGCAAGTGGACCATTTTCATCTTCTTCGCTCACCAATCTGATTTCTCTCACCAAACATCACTTTCTTGCTAGATTTCGAAGCCAAATTTGCAGCAAATTCCTTGCAAGGTGAAAGGGTAGGTCATGGAAAATCCTAACAAAATGGAGTAGACATTTGTTTTTGGGATGATCTTCAATTCCCTTCAATGTGGCTCTCTAATTTTGAATGTGTTTGATGTTATCTCAGACTTCCTTGACCACTTTTAGTGCCAATGGATCACATCAAATAATTGGAAATCGTTTGCTTTCTTTAATAACTCTTATTTTATTCTCCTTTGCGTACATAGCCCTTGACATAGCCACCATTTGGCATTTGAATGCATTTGATCTAATGTTTTGGAGCTGTTGTCCCTGCCCTAAAGTAATTGGAGACCACATCAAATAATTGGAGACCATTGTTACTAATATTCTTTCTCGCTTTCTAATGCAGCGTCCAAGAAGACTTCATTGCCTCTTCTTCAATCACATGTATGTATTTTTACATCATTCTTAAGCGAAAACTTCAGATTTATGTCACTTTAAGGTTGATTCATTTTTTAATTGTTATTGTTTTTGCCGCGTCTCGGCTATCATAAGACGTTTTTGGCCTCAAAGGAGTCTTCATATAGCCTCTTTTCTTTTCATATCAGACCTCCTAAGACCTGTAATATATCTCTATTGGGCCGCCCCTTCACTTGGGCTACTCCTTTACTGCCCCCTTCACGCATAGAAACTGTATTGTATGAGAAAGAGCGGCTTGTCGTTTATTGGAGCTCACATCAAATCATTGGCGATCGTTATCTCAAGGTAAGCTCTTTGATAACTCTTATTTTATTCTCCTTCGCGCACATAGCCAACATTTGGCCTTTGAACGCATGTGATCTAATATTTTGGGGCCACCTTCATACTACTTTTTCACTCTTTCATATATTTGATTGCAGTAGATCCAAGAGTAGATCCTAGAAAGTTCTCTCATTGAATCATTGTTATTAATCTTCAATCATTGTTACTAATATTCCTTCTCGCTAGTTCTCTCACTAAATCATTGTTATTAATGTTCAATCATTGTTACTAATATTCCTTCTCGCTTTTTAATGCAGCGTCCAAAAGGACTTCATTGCCTCTTCTTCAATCACATGTATGTACTATTACATCATTCTTAAGCTCACAAATTAGATTTATGTCACTTTAAGCCTGATTCATTTTTTAATTGTCTATGTTTTTGCTGCTTCTCGGCTATCATAAAATATTTTTGGCCTCAAAGGAGTCTTCAACGTAGCCTCTTTTCTTTTCATATCAGACATCCTAAGAGCTGTAACATACCTCAATTGGGCTGCCCCTTCATTTGGGCTGCTCCTTTGCAGCCCCCTTTATGCATAGAAACTGTATTGTATGAGAAAGAGCGGTTTGTCGTTTATTGGAATGCTTATATACATAGTTTTGACACCTTCTTAATGAGTTTTATGCCTCAAAATCAGAGTTCTTGCGCATGCTAGTTGGCTGGTCTTTGTTGGATCTCTTACCATGTTGTGTAGCTCATGTGATTGCTTTCTCATGTAGATAAATGACAACACACAAGATGTTGTTATTTGCCTTAGCGATGAAAGTGAGAAGACACAAGAAATTGGTTTCGTGAAGGTTCATGTGAATGCACATTACTCAGATTTGCGACAAGAGATAGAACTTGATGAGCTAAAAGCTTTAGAGGGCGGGGAGTTTGTGTCTTTAGGGGAAAGAAAGCTTGCCTTGCCCAAGAAGCAAGAGGCAAGATTTATAGTGACCGAGGATAAGGTGTGTGTGAAGATAATAGATGCCCAAGTTGATGATCAACCCACTCAACCCACTAAACGGAGGATTGTAGAACATGAGGACGTACAAGAGATAACTACAGAAGGAATTAGTTTGGATACAAAAGATGAAGAAGACATTGAACCACTTTCAAGTCAAAAGTCTATGAGTAGATTAGAGTCCAAATTAGCTACAAGGGCTCTAACAGACAAGTGATTGTATGCATATCGAAGGGCAAAAAATGAAGTGAAGCTTGAAGGCAAGAAAGACCGTTTTGAGCTAATGTCTTTTGATCTAAATGGGACCGCTATGTTTTATATATGGTGTGTGGAATGCCATGTCCGATATGAAAAGCAAGGATATGATGTACAATTACACGGTCCATCATATAAAATCCAAAGAACACGAAATCAATCTTCAAAGGAATCTGGAAACCACCCAAGAGGTCTCGAAAGTGAAGAGTAATGAAGATATTGTGGCTGGAAATAAGGCTGCTGTGGAGGCTTGTATGGCTAATAAACTGAGGCCTTTTTCAAGGACACATGTAGATTTTGACTTGTACAATGAAACGTTGGCTAGTTATGCAAGAAAAAAGGATATTTGCATTGTTTGTGAACTTTGCAACAAACCACTTTATCTCTTTCCCGATCGACGAGATGTGGTTGACAATATGAAGGAGCACATCAAAAGTACTCATCAGGCCCAAAAATGGGTAGCAAATGAAAGAAGAGAAAATGAATGCCAAACACCAAAGCAAAGTGGAAGACTGAGGAAGAAGATCGTGGTGGATGCATCACAAAAGAGCATTCTTGCATTCTTTCGAAGAGGTATGGGTTCACGCTCCCAATCAATTTAGCAAGTAATTATTTGTAGGTTGTCTTATGCAATGCACTTTTTCTATTAAACCACGATTTCACTATTTTGACAATATTCCACTTGTAATTTTTTTTTTCGTGTTTTTAACATATGGTTTGGTCAAGATTTTGCATCCCCTCTTTTTTTTTTTTTTTTTTTTTTTAGCGCAACAGCCTAACCTCGGGTGACACATT
>JAANSK020256041.1:0-12769 GCA_011763485.2 Isoetes engelmannii
TTCCTCTTCCTCTTTTTCTCCTCCCTTTTCCTTATTTCCCTACCTTTTCCCGCTTCCCCTTTTCTCCCTCCCTTTTTTCTTTCCTTTTTTCCCTCCCTTTTTCTTTTTTCTTTCCCTTTCCCGTTTCCATACTTTTTTTTCCCCATTTCTTCGCCTTTTCATTTTCCCCCTTTCTCCCCCTTCCCCTTTTGCTCTTTTCCCTTTCCCATCAAAAACCTTTTGGCCGTGAGATTGAGGCGAGTGAATCTTAGCCATTGGATCAAACCATCTATGCCATCTAAAAGATTGAATCTCAGCTGCCCAATTGGATGGCTAATCTCGTCCATCCAATCTAGGGTTGATACAACATACACTCACTCTATCCAATCTTGTTCCTACAATTTAGGGTTAGGGTTTGATTCAATACTTCTATACAATTTAGGGTTAGGGTTTGATTCAATACTTACACTATAATTTTATAATATAAGATAATTACATTAGATAGATTAAATCTTCACTCAGTATTTCAGTTCATTGTGATGTTGAAGGAATACTCTGTGCACACCTCTTATGTATTGGAAAGGGGATTCTAGTTTAGCCACATTAATTCCAAATTAATGCTGTCTGTGCGTAAGAGCACGCCTAGTTGTGGGCGGCGTAGCTAGACCGGATGAGAAGGAAGACTTGTCCGGCTACAGTTGATCCTCTTGCATGTAGCATCTATAGGGGGAACGTTGTGCACTAGGCCTAATACCTTACGACTGCGTGTGGGCAAGGTATGGGCTCGACGCCTCCTAGGTGATGCGTCACCTCAGTGGGGTTTTAAGGCGTGTACAACTAGTGGCTCTCTAGCTCGCCTGTAGTTGGCATGAATCTTCTGGCAGAGAGTGATCTTCTCCTGCCTCATTGAGACTGAGGAGATGCAATTCAGGAGTAGCCCTTTTTGTTATGCCCCCGGCAGGCTACGGTCAGGTTCCAATGCTTATCATCCTATTTGCAAAGTATGCACAGGAGGGGCGGATGGAGTGGACTATCCAACGGCCATGTTCCTTTCCCAGCCAAATCCATTTGCTATGAATTTTGTCTGCAATGATCTCTGAAGGCTCAAGTCGTCAATTGATACCCATAAGCCTATGCCTGGGTAAGATATGCCTTATTGATATTTTTTTTTTTTTTTTGGAGGAAAGGAAGTTTTTATATTTTATATAGTAGAAAGTACAGAGTACAATGTTTCAAAGTTCATAGAGGATTATTACAAGAATAGCCTCAACATCTTTATCCTCTATGAAGAGAAACTTATTTGATTGAGTAGCAGCAAAAAAAGAGAAGTATAAGATAGATACCAATGTTAAAAGGAATCTGATTCTCAAAATGTTGCGCCTAAGGTGCATTGTGGAGTGCTGCATTGTTGGGGTCACAGATAGCCTAAAGCTGGCTAGACTTATACAAACCTGGCCGCCAGACTCCTCCCCTAAAAGCCTGGTGCATAATATAAAAGCTCTTATATAATCCCCTAGCTCGGGTCTCTCTACTGAAAGGGTCACCTGTAAGGGAGTCTTCCACTTTCCCATCCCATCAAGGAGCCCATACATCCTTGATAAATAAGCACAACCATCTTGTTAATCAAGACAAATACCACCAATTCGACTTGTATATTACTTTTGAAGGAGCATAGAAGACCAACTATACCACCAAGCTGCCACTGCAAAGTTAACTCTTACCAAGGTACAAAAAAAGTAAACAAATCAGTATAAGAAGAGCAATCTGCCACTCTGCTCATAGAAGTTGCTACCACTTTATGGATTCTGGTCTCTCAACAAATTTGCTTAGAAAATAGAAAACCCCAAAAGTGTCTAAGTACCTGATCTCTTCTTTGAATCACATTTTTGCATTTCCGCCAGCAAGAAAGGGTAAGAGTACACCAGAATACTTTACAAAACTATAACCTATTACCTCTTCAGATGCGGCTTACTCAGTACAAAATCAAAACATGAGCCTGCTTCAATTTGAGCCAATCAGTTTGCATCAATTTCATCCATCCCAGATTGACCCAGCCTCAAAGAAAACCTTTGAGAACTGCAAGGAGGAGTGAGAAAATACAACTAATATTGAACCAGCATTTAAGATCACCTACATACTGCATCCCTGGAAAAATATGGAGAAAACCTATAGCATCAATCTTGTAGTTAGAAAGCATCTTGGTCTGGCATTCCACTCTAGATCTATGCTCCATGCCTCGCTGCTGATCTGAAAGCAAGGTGAAGCGGCGGTAGCCTCACTCCGCCACCGCCCTAACCGCTGCCGCTCTCTCTCATCTCCTGTCTTATTGATGTTGATGTATATGTTATGATGTGATCACGTTATGGCGATTCCACCCTTCGTGGTGGCTATATTATTTAATGTGATGTTTGTGCTTATGTTATGTGCTTGCCTAGCTAGATAGGTCACGAGGGAGACGGGACGAATGATGCATCTATTCTCCCGCCTCAGATTCTTGTTCACCATCAAGAGTGTGACGTCATATAGACGGTCTCATGTTGGCGAGCTACCCGTGCAAGAGGGAATGTCCAGTTCTTATACGATCGGCGAATCGTATACGAGCAGAAACGTCACATCTGCCATATCTTCTTGATAGTATCCAAGGTAGGGCATATATACAGGTTTTGTAGGCCACCTTCAACATGAACTTTCAAAGTGATTTGCTTACACATCCATGATGGGGCCAAACATCATGTGCATGCGAACACTTGTTTGTGTATCAATTTGTAATTTATCATCAAAGTTCAAACCACTTTTCCATAATTTATATGGACTTCTGTGTTTATGGTGAACACATCCTGTAGGAAAATTTGAATCTGCTGCAAGAACATCTTCAACGGAGATTGATGGTACTTGTGACACAATGCTTCATTAACAAAAGATGATGCTTCAGTGAAACATAGTCCTTAGTTTAGCTGATTGCATGAATAGATGGAAATAATCTACTGGAGTCGTCATGGGTGCATCATTATCAACAATCTCAAATATGAACTCACTCACTTACAGTTTTGTCCGAATATATAGAAATGACTCCGTGAAGGCCCGCATCTTCATTATTTTTGTAAGTTTTGAGCTCTGAATCCCTTTGATGAATGTCAATTGTGGTGGGAGGGTGGGGACAAAGGGCGCAAGGATGATGAAAAGTGTGCTTGAAAAAAATTCGTAAGGTTGAGTTTTTACAAATTTCATGGAAATCCCTCGTAGTTTGTTGCGAAAAGTTGGGGAGGCTTAATGATATGGACACCCCTCAAGTTTCTCACGGAAACGAATACAAATTTGAACTTTGAATAATAATGTGGCATGCTCTCTTTATTGATGGTGTTTATCTTGATTGATTAACGTGAATCTTGATTGTCGTGGACAATGGTTGCCTGCATCTTGGCATGTGCAAAATGATATTTCACGTCTCGCAATCTAATGGTTGCATGCATCTTTAGCATGTACAAGTGAAAACTGATATTTGAAATCTTGTAAAATGCATAGAAACCTACTTTTATGAAATGCCAAATTTTTCCTTGGAAACCTTTCCAATTTTCACTAAAGAAACCTTTCTTTCCAATTTGAAATCTCCCGGGGATGTTTCTAAAATTTGGAGGGCTTCTGCAGAATCTATGTATTCACCATTTTTCACAACATGCATAATTGTAATACATTTTTTGGATTGCCCCGGGGGAAGGGGGGGGGGGGGAGAGCAACCCTTTTGTGGAAGTGGGATTTGTTCGTAGCAGATTTATTTTGTTGGCAATATTTTGAGGAATATTCTTAAATTAGTGATATTTTACGGCTTGGATCGCTTGGGATTGCTTGGGATTTTCGTGCGCTCAAATGACACTTAGATGGTGCAGATTCTCTTGGTAGCCATCGGAAGGTGGGAATGCGATCTCGATTTTTTGGCATCTACACGGGCAGCAGGCAGAGGCGGCAGAAGCGAAAGCATGGGAAGTTCTTGGCTTGAATTGGAGCTTCAGGTGAAAGCAGGAAGCGATTTTTTTCCACGTTGTGACCGGATCTTGAGCAGACCAATTACCATGATGTATTTTGCGGTCTTGTTTAAGCACATTTGGATAGAGCATTTTCCCTACAGTGCAGAGTCACTGCGGCCTTATCTTTTGTTCCAACTTTTCTTCATTCATCAGCGGCGGTTTTCACACAAGAAGCCTAACTTTGTTTCGTTCTCACAAAGCCTAATTTGTTTTGTTTTTTGTTCTTCAGAAGGACAGACGTATTTTCGTATTTTTTGTACTAATTTCCACAGTTTGAAGTCTGGCATTCTTCCTGGAAGGTTTGATATATGACATATGGTGCACTTTTTAGGTGAGGACCTGATTGATGCGGAAATTTCTGTAAGTAAGCCTGAGGCATCATCTACTTTCATAAATTATATTTCTGAGCAACCTATTGATTGATATATGTGACAAATATGATGCTTTTGAACATGCACGTATTGAGCATTTGGAAGAAAGAAGTTTGTCTCTAGGCACAGAGGATGCTGAGCTTATTAGGTATGACACCTTGTGGGTAGCTTAAAGTCCTATTGTGTTTGCTCATTTTTACTTATTAACAGGTACAAAGGCAAAAGAAACTGTTGCAAGTCTACATTGCCCTGAGCTACATAGCGGGTGACACATCTTTTTCTTTTTTTCTCAAAGCATAGTTAGCCGTTCATCTAAGCACAGAACAAGGATACACATTGCTAGTGATATATTTAAACTTGCTTATTTTGAACCTTTTTCCATTGTGATCCATGTCCAGTCTAAGCAACATTGAGCAAATACATCCTACTGAGCTCAAAAGGCCAACCAGACGCTTCTAGTGTATATTTTCTGTCCTAATATTTTCTGTACCCAAGATACATTTTTATCTTTGTTTTGAATGTGCTTCTACTGCTTCAAATTCCATCAAACCTAAACTTATCTATTTCCTGAAATTATCCCATATTCTGCATTTACTGCACGGCACAGACGTCACAGATGGCATATTTGTTCTTGCAGATGATGGAACAAAGTTGCAAAGTTGTGCTCTGGCCAGAAGTTTGCTCTGACAGCTATGCTCTTCCTGCAACTTTTCTGTTTAAACACGGTTGCTCTTTGCTTACCATACTAGAAGACGCCTGTTGATGAGCACCATAATTTACATTCGTAAGATGTGCATTATGATCATTCTGCCATCTCAACTACAATATAAAATCAAAATCCTCCCCATCTTAGAGACACAAATGAGATGAATATATGTGGTGGGTGGTTTCAGAAACTTTGTTTGCATGTAAAAGATAATCTCAAGGAATTTCGGTAAGTGTCATTATGTCGACCCTTTTTTTTTTTTAAGCACTAAGTCACCAATATATTAAAGAATAATAATGGTACATACTGAGTGAGGAGGAAAGGAAACTGCCCCGAAGAAGCAGAGATACCTCAACACTCTGCAAAAAAACGACTCCACACAAAAACAAATCCACATGCATCACTGGTTATGTACAAACTCACCATTCTCATCCATAATCCTCAAAAGATCTCGCCAGATGAAGAACTTATTCTCTGCTGAACCAGGAAACACAAGGAAACTCTGAAATAGCTTATATCTAAGCTGGGGAACCAGGGAGGCCGAAGACTGCTGAATCCCCTGAAAAATCCACAAACGACGCCGTTTTCAAATCAATCAAACCAACCAGGCCACACACAAATGCAAAGCTCGCTGCTTAAGAGAGGACCAAGAAGCAGGATACAGATGAAGAAGCAATTGTTGGCTAGACAGCCTGACCTGAAACAAGGCCCTGACCCAATCCCAGGCGCCTTGCAGGTGAGGGCACAAGACCAAACAATGCTCAATGGACTTACGTCGAATGCCACAGCAAGGGCAAAGAGGACTCACTCCCAGCCTAAACCGGGTCACAAGGACATTTACCCGGATACAATGGTGCACCCTGCGCATTTGCCCTTGGCTGCCACCATGTCGACCTTCTTTCACATTCATCTTTCACGGCAAATGAATTGGTATTATATAGGGAAATGGACTATTTTGTGATGTGACAGTAGCATTAGGTGTGCATTTCAATATCCAGCTTTGTAATTCCATCGAACATCTCTAAACTGGTTGCAAGTGGATTTATTATGTGACTTTTAGGTCTTCATAAAAACTCAGCACCTGACAACAAGTGATTGATTATGTCAGAGGTGTGCATGAGTGAACTTGTGTTTTATTGGAGAGGATTTTGTTGCCAGATGTATGGGACATTATTTCTAATTTCTAGATAAGAGGACACTTGTGTGAGAATCGGTCTGCAACTCTTCATATGGGTGTCTCTGTTTTGTATAGGCTTGAAATTTTGTATAGGCTTGAAAATTTTCAACAGCATCACGTGAATCAAATTCCTGGAGTTTTTACTACTAGTGCCACCTTGAGTTTCTACTGCTAAATGTTCTGATGGTTTTTATACTCAATTTTTTTTCTGTTTTCTTGCAAATCCTAAGTACTTTTAAAGATTATCTTAAAGCACATTCCACCTTGAAAAAGGACAAGGACGACTATTGGAAATGATTTGCTGGGCATGTTGCATCAGAAGGACATGCTAGAACCTCATTACTTCTTTTTGTTTGGATGGCAAAACGCTTCATGTACATGACCCCTAACTTATTCAAGTATGCATTCACATGCAGATGTTTTAATACAAATTTACTCTACGTTATGACCTTCTGTTGAGGCATGTATTCCAGTGCATAATATGTTTTAGTCCAAGAGATGAAAAACTGTGTTTTATCTTCTTGCAAACATGCCTGAATCTGAAAAGTACAAAGATTAGACAGTAAAGTATCGTCACACAATAAGAAGTCTTTAGAATTTCACAGGCTTCAACAGTAGTGGTCTTTCAATAATAGTGGTAGCGCCTCCAAGACTGTGTCACAATCATGAGGGCAAACAACAAAGCATTTCACGACCAGTTTGAGAAATGGCCAAAAAAAAGTTTCATCTTCGCATTTAGGGTTCAGTTTCCCTTGTGTGCATATTCAAGTAAGTCTTATCCTTTGTAGCTTCCTGTTTTTATGTACACCTTAAAATGTGTCTCATCAAATAGTCCTAGAAGCATCCCATGTGCACACACCACCATTGACACTCATACGAATGACAATAGATTCTGTGGCTCCCGGAGAATTGTTCACCATAGCATTGACATGTCTGTCCAAGGAACATACTTCCAAGTGATCATCTCCTGATATCAGTCACCCCTTTCTGTCCCAGACTGGAGTTTTTAGTTGTGGTAGGGCTTTCTACATCACAATAAAAAACCTTCAATTCTGGAAGCTTATCTCAAGCCCATGCCCACACCAAAGAGATCCACACAAACAATCTTAATTCAGTTAGTTGAGGAGATACTCTAGAAGCAATTTTTATTAGTGTACATTTTCCTTTGAGGACCTATTTGCTTATGGTGATCTGCAGTGCAAAGAACCCTTTCTAATATAAGAGGATTGGATACGAAACTGTTCTTTTCCCAGTAGCTTGAAAATGCTGGGTCCCAAACTTATTTTATTTGAGCATAGAAAGTTTATGTGGACAAAAGTAACTTCTTATGCACCGGTTAAGATTGGCAAATCGTAACAACCTAGTTGAGTGTCCCAGAATGAGAAGTTTGTAGTATGATGTAATCATATTAATCATTTCGCAGCTAAGCTGCATGTGGCATGAATTTTTGATTGCAGTCCATCCAACAATCACTAAGACAATATTCCTTCGCATAGGACCTACAATTCGGAGATATTACGGTAACACATTTGGGATCTCTTGTAGGCAATGGGATTGGATAAAATAACAAAATACCTCTTCAGGGAAGTGATTGCATTTGATTTTCGGAATAATTTTGACCTATAACACAAAAATGAATGCCTATTGATTCTATATTGTTGTACAAAGTTTTAGAAAAAAGGAATAACTCACATGTCACCACCTTCAATGTGGTAGAGCAACCTCTAAATTATGGCTAAATTGTGTGCATTACTCAATATCAATGTTCTCAAGTTCAGAGTATCAAGGTTCATTTAACAATTTAACAATTTAGTCTTAACAAAAAATTCATTTAACAATTTAGGCTTAACAAAAAAGACCTCCACTGAATGCTAGATGATAATTTGGCAATTTCCAACATTCACAAGGTAGAAGCTAAAGTCAGGCCAAGACTTTGGAAAGCACATATATCTGAAACACCCTTTGTATTATCAATATTTAGGACAATGCTTCAAGGAATTGTCCAATGCAAGTTTCCACAACTGCTACTAGTTTTTCCTAACTTCTGCAAAGAACATCGTTCATTTAACAATTTAGTCTTAACAAAAAAAACCACCACTGCATGCTAGATGATAATTTGGCAATTTCCAACATTCACAAGGTAGAAGCTAAAGTCAGGTCAAAACTTTGGAAAGCATTGGAAAGCACATATATCTGAAACACCCTTTGTATTATCAATATTTAGGACAATGCTTCAAAATTGTCCGATGCAAGTTTGCACAACTGCTACTAGTTTTTCCCTAACTTCTGCAAAGTCATTGATCTCGAAGTTTAGAATTGTCCAACCTTCGACATAGTTAGCTTTACTTTTGCATGTTCAGAACTAAGATCCTCGGACTTAATACAAAACCTCTTTTGCAGTGAATTGGATAAAAGGAATGTTCGTGGCGGTGGCCGCCACGATAAATTTTTTGTATATTCAAAAAAATTACAGACTTCACACTATGTTGGCATAGCAAGGGGTATCTCCCTCAACATTCTTTGTGGCTAAGGCGTTTGCCATATTATGATCAGGCCATTATTTTACAATAACTTTTATGCACTTTTATGATATGTTGATGTAGAAGGCCCTGGTCGTTGCAACAACTTGTGGTTGCAACCTTTGTTCAATTATTCCAATCTGGCGTTCAGAGCCGGCCTCCACTAGCCTAAATGTATTTCAGCTATTCGATGTAGAAGCACATACTACTTTTTTCTTACGTTACGGTCTGAGTTCTGTAACGTAATCCAAATCAAGGACCATACCACTGACTTGAAAATTTCAGCTGAATTGTACAGACCAGATATTGTTTATGATGCGCTGTTGCCGCTGCTCAAAGTTATCTGGTTTCCCTCAAAGAAGATGGCCCCAAAATATCCTCTTCTTCGCCTTCACACATCTTTTTTCCATGTCAAAAGATGCTAGGGACTCTTCTAAAGTATTCAGGAGATATACTATAGGCTATAGCTCAGTAGATTAGTATTTTACAGACATGACAACGGTCTAAGAGAACATCGCTTCAGCAGACAAACTATATATTCCGCTTCCAAGAGCTGCTTTGACTAGCATGTAATTGTGAGGAAACTGTCCATGTTTCCATTCTAAGTTCAACAACTTCCCATCACGGATGCTGTTCCTGTTCGGCACAATATAAATTAGATGCTCTTGACACCACAAAGCCCTCGCTCAAAATCTAAATATACAAGTCAATTGAGCATCAGAGGTATACTCCATGGACACCAACCTATATGTGCAGCTAAAACTTGGGATCACAAGTCCAAGGCTCAGTTGTACATGGCAATCAGTTGCCACGCTTAAAGATATGCTTTGATGGTCCTTGAGTTCCTGCTTTAGCTCCATACTATTTTCGCACAGGAAACATTAAGTCACGGAACTGATGATAAAACTGCAACAGAAGGAAATGCAAGTAATACCATAAATCTATATTTTCCTTCATAGTAGTGCAAAAGGCCAGCTCCATTTGTCTTTCTTTTCCTAAACTTCTCGATCCTTTTAAACATAGCTCTCTTTCTTGCAAAAAATCTGTCTGGAAACTGCACATGCATGTCATAACCATTGTAAAAGCAACCGCTGCATAGGACGCGACAAAATAGTCTACACGGGTGCACTTCTTCTAAAAGGAGCCTAAATCAATATGTAGTTAGGCTTAAATATAGAAAGCTCTATATATTGAGTAGTAAGTGGTGTAAACCTTTGTTGTAAAGTCCCACTGTTACGCATTGGTAATAATCCCTCCAGTCTCAACGTAGTTTTGTTGCTGCAGACAGCATTGTTACAATCTTCAATAATTGACAAAAGTGGTTCATATTTAAAATATGACAATGAATTAAGATCTCAGCATGGCCAATATGCAATGAAGATTGAACTTTTACAGCCAGCACAGTGGTCCAAATAATACAATATTTATTATGCAATGTACTGCTGGTGACCTGAGGTTAGTTACAAAAGACGCATCCATGATCGCGTTTCCTGGCAAGAAATTCTTTGCATGCATTGATGCTGTACTCCCTCCTGTCCTCATATTTGAAACAAAGTGCCCATTTAACTACTGCACGGAAAAGAAGTAATAAGCAACTAAGCAAATAGGGTAAATTGGAGTACTTCAGAAACTACAATCATTCACAGGTTTTATAAATGAGCAGTACAGTAAAGAATCGGATGTGCAAAACCAGAACATCAACTGCCTGAAGCTAACTTCTAGTATGGAATGATGATACCATATAAGCATTGTTTTTTCACACCAATCTGCAGCCTAGATATGCTGGGAAGCAAACTAATAACAAGACCAGGCCATAAGACCGTAGACACAACATTCTCTCCCATGCAGCTGCAGTGCTCTACAAGTAATGCACCCTCAAATCCCTCCAACATGGTTCACCTGTCTATTTATCAACCTTCAATGCCTATAGACCAACGCAATGGCTTCCCCAAATGTTGGGGACCCCTAATTCGAAACAAAGAGATGTTAAAGGAAAAGTAGAGGGTTGCTTGCAGCACTAATCATCCTTTTCCTTACCTTCAGCTTTCCATAATAAAACACCTTGACTAAAAGGCTTCTGGTCAACTAATGTCCTTTCAGATGCTATGACAACATAAAATGTATGTGTCCCATTTGATATGTGCTTTCATGTAGACTTCCTCTCTCGTCTATAGATGGCATGCTGGAGAAAGCCGAAGAGTGAAAATATAAAAATGATGTACAGAATTTAGATTGTGTGTATTGCAGTAGAGCTGGAGAGGATTTATCCCCACCCAACAGCTAGATTCCAAGACATATTATTTGATAAGGTAATGACTCTTATTGTTGTTAGATGAAACAAATGCTCGATAAGAATGCGCATGCATTGTATGTTAAATAGTGTTACCTTCTCATTTTCAATATTAACCTCCATAACCGACAAGTTAGTCGAATCTGTGTGGAAGCTGGTGAAACAAGAAGTTCCCAGCTAAGTATATATACATTTCTTAGTCCTAGTAGCCGTTTGATACACAAAATATTGCAGAATTGAAAGGAAGTTGTTCTTAGAAAATATTTTGCACGCTCAAGTGGCAACATATTGAATTAGGCATATGTGAAGAATCAACAAATCTGAAGCAAAATTGCCATGATCTGAAGCAAATTTTTATGACATTTAAAAGGACAGAAACACATAGCAGCCCTCATAATGATATTTAAACTTATTATATTGCCTTTACTGATGCAAAAGTGTAAAGAATACTGCTTACTAAAACATGTCAAGCAAACTAGCATAAAAGTTTCAGAAGTTAAACTAATGTTTCCACTCCATCCTTCAAAAGAAAATAAACTACGAATTCCAGTAATACCAAGTTGAGAGTGTTGATTCAGGGAAGACCTCGTAAGTAGCATTAATATGAAAATCACCATCTACAACAAGCAGCAGGAAATTTAGAACAAGATAGAACCATATAATATCACGACAATGCAAGGATACATAGTGCGTATATTCATCTATTTGTTCAGTTGATATCTCTATTTTACTAACACTGTTTGGATCATTTTGCCGAGTTCCTTCAACATGGTTCTCCCAAGCATCTTAGCCGCTATGCAAGTAGTCGGTTGGGAGAATAAGAGCTCCATATTACAACACAATGGAAAGTTTTCCCACACACACAGCAATTTCACATAAAATGCCTGCACTTACTTCCTTGCAAATCATTTATATATTGTGTAGCCAACTCTATTCCACCATCTAATTTGTGTGAAGAAGATATACGAACTGATTTGTCCTTGCTGTTACTGCTTTGTTCAAAACAGGTACAAACTACCCGAGCATCAATTAGCTTCAGAGAAGTTAAGAGTCATGTTAACAATCAACCTTACTTGTGTGGTTATCGTGGACAGTAGCTTGTTCTAACTTTTCCTCTTCACCATAAAAGGCACATCCATTCTCTTGCTGAGAAAAGATTTTAACGTTGTCAGCATCACAGATCAAACAAGATTTCCGAAAAGGAAAGCTCACATTAACAGCATAAAATTTGCCTATCGGCGAGCAGATACTATGTCGACTTCGTCGAGGTCTTCCGATCCAGAAAGGACTATGGACTCTGCCAGAAGTGGAAGCCATGGGGATATCCTCCCATATTTGTCCAAGACTCTGAGAGGTATTAGAATTGGCCACAACAGTAGATTCTTCTTCCATGGCTCAAGCTTAAGAGCTAAATTGTCATCTGCGATCTGTTTCAATGCCATCTCCAAATAGCCTAGAGGAATGCATGATTGATGGGCAACAAAGGACCGAGAAATAAAAGGCTAAAATAATTGCATAGTTTGAACGATTGGGGCAAACAAGATTGTGCATGGTCCAAAATTGGCTAAATTGGTATTTCACATCTTATATATTATAAAATTATAGTGTAAGTATTTTTTTTTTTTTTTAAGAACTTTCTCAATGTATTAAAAGAATGGCAATAGTACAAAGCGAGTGAGGAGGAAGAAAAGCTGCCCCAAAGAGG
>JAANSK020256052.1:0-22646 GCA_011763485.2 Isoetes engelmannii
GGGGATGATAGAAGCCGAAGGCTGTAACACCCCCTGGAAAATCCTCACCCGCCGCCGCTTCCAAATTAGCCACACCAACCAAGCCACACATACGTGCAAGGCTTGCTTCTTCAAAAGGGGCCAAGTACCTGGATACAAATGCAGCCGCAACTGCTGACTGGTCAGCCGAACCTGGAACCGAGCCCGAACCCACTCCCAGGCTGTCTGCAAGTGAGGACAAAGGACCAGACAATGCTCCACGGTCTCGGGGCGAAGGCCGCAACAAGGACACAGAGGACTCACCCCGGGCCTAAACCTGCTTACCAGGACATTCACTCTGATGCACCGGTGGACCACCTGCCACAGGAGCACCTGAACCTTCGGTGGAGGAAGGGTACTCCACGTCCAAACCCAAACAGAACGCCAACGGGAACCAGGAAGCTGCAAAGGCCACTTGCCAGAAGGAGGCAAAGTGTCATGAATAACCAACATCCGATAAGCGGACCGCACAAAGCACGCAGCATCAATCTCTGGATGGATCCTCCATACCTGCACCACCATATCTCCCTGCAACAACTCCGGCACATGCAACGGAATGCTGCGGGCCACGTGCTCCCAAATAGACTGATCACTAGCCCTCAAGCCAAACCGGGCTCGGAAGAACTCCCATGGTGCAACCTGGCCACCCCAATACCAATCCTCCAAGGTGTGCACACTAGCAGACCTCCAACGAGCCTGCGTCCGGGCATGCAGAGTGGCAGCCAGAGGCTGCTGCGTCGGAGGCAGAGGGACCCATAAGAAGGGCGAGGAATGATGGAACACAGAAGCGGGATCAAACTGGAACAGCACCCGCACATGCTCTCAAGCCCGCAACACTCCAGTGAGAAAGGGGAGGCATGTGAAAAAGGCTTAAGCCCATACAGCAACGCCCAAGGCAACTCCACCTGAACAGAAGGTTTCCCAAACGCCACACAGTGGCGAAGGGACTGCAATAATAGGGCAGCACCAGGGGAAGACGCACCCTCGTGCAAAATACTCCACACAAACTTGGAAACCAACACCTTACTGTGGAGCGCCAAGTCCAAGATGGCCAAACCCCCATCCTCCCGGGGGCGGAGGCACTTCCACCATGCCACTTTAACCACCGCCCCCTCGTCGTCCCCTCCCCACACAAAGTTCCGAATGGTCCAACGCCTGCATCTTCCCCTCAGGCGCAAGCATGGCGGATGCCGTGTACACATGCGTGCTACAGAGGACCGACTTGGCCACAGTGATCCTCCCAGCCATGGACAGCTTGCTACCCTTCCACCAGTTAAGATGCTTCTGCAACCCTTGCAGAATCTCATCCTACACCCGCCCCATGGAGATATCCCCTCCAAAGGGAATACCCAACAGCCTCATACATACATCTCCTGGGAGTACCTCCCACGAAAATAGGGCCAGACAAGGGGGGGGAGGGGGGGTGGAGTCTGCAAAGCCCACAACGCAGAACACTTGCCCCAATTCAAAAGAATACCCGAGGCTAAAGAGAAAGTGTCAAGCAGACCCTTCACATTGCGCAGATTACTTTCCTCTGCCACCAAGAAGAGGAAGGTATCATCAGCAAACTGATTAATGATCTGTTGGCTGCCATCCTGCATCTGGAGCCCATCCATCACGCCCTCCTCTACAGCAGCCAAAAGCAACTGAGACATGGCCTCTGCCACAATCGTGAACAGGAACGGAGCCAAAGGGCACCCCTGGCGCACCCCTCGTCCCAAGGAAAAGAAGTCCGAGGGCTCGCCCTGGCACACCACGGTCGCACGGGCTGACCTGTGCAGCTTCATAACAATCTCTATAAACCGAGGGCCGCACCCTAATGCGAGCATCATGCCGGACAAAAACTCCCAACGGACACTGTCATAAGCTTTGGCAAAATCCAGCTTCAAGTACGCAATACGCTACCCAGTTTTCCTAGCCCAATACAAACCCTCATAGGCGGCCGCCACATTCGTCAAAATGTTCCTCCCAGGAACAAAACCAGACTGCACCCTACTAATGGCTGAAGACAACACCGGCTTCAGCTTCTCTGCCAAGGCTTTGGCAATGATTTTATATACGGAGGACAGCAAAGAAATAGGCCGCCAATCACTAATAGTGGAGGGCTGCTTCACCTCATTTTTGCCACCACATCGTACTCATGGCATGTCATCTCCCATAATTTTTGCATATAGTCACTTTCTTAAAAAGAAAACAAAAAGAATTTTGTTTGCTCTTTTAATGCCCCTCATGATTTCTAGTGCCATATCGTTTCTATGTCACCTTCTGTGCCACAATTCCACTCTGCACCAACGAAGCAGATTTCAAACACAACCTATGAAAACCTGAGGCAATGTCATTCTTCCGAATTGCCATTACGGAGCCTCCATACTGGCCAAACTATAAAACCTTTGTGTTTCTACCCTATCCCCTGTAGGCCGCTCCGTAGTTTGCTAAGTTCTCCCGAATCGACCTTGAATTTTTTTGGGCCTGCTTGAAGCAGGGACCTCGAACATGGATTAAACGGTCAGATAGGAAAATTGAACTCCATATGGCCTCTAGAAGGAGTGCTGCTAAAAAAGGCAGCCTCAAAAACTTTTTTGGGTTCATCTTTTGGGGTCTGGCCTATCCCCTCTAGTGAGGCAGCTGCGCAAAGCCCTGACCTTGTTCGACTTTGGGAAGGATGTCAGCTTGGCTTCCCAACAACAGGCTGCCCGGATGAGGGATAGGTATTTGGGCACCCCACAAACGAGCGACTTCCCCACTCCAGAACTACAAATTGACTCTGCCAACAGACTCAGAACGTCGACATTGCCCTACGGACCAAGTTTTGTGAGGAGAAGACTGCCCCTTGAGCAATTAGCGCCAAAGGAGCTGAAGTCTAATAGTCAATTGGCTTAGGTGGTACCTGGGGATACTGCTAGGTGGTACCTGTGTGCCATCCTCCATCGCAAGACTGTGAAGGAGCCCCTCTCTTGTTGCAACAGTAAATAGCTGTGACAAGGTCTCTGCGACAATTGTGAAGAGAAGTGGCGCTATGAGGCCTCCCTTACGACCACGACCAAGTGGAAAAACCTCTGATGGCTCACCATGGAACAAAACAGTCGCCGGTCAAATACATGTAGCTTCATGACTTCTGACGTGAATTGCTGCCCAAATCCCAATCTGAGCATACATAGACACATGAACTCCCAGCTTACATTTTTATATGCCGTCGCAAAATCAAGCTTGAGATACACAAAGGAAGGTTTCACCGATGTGCCCAATAGATTCTCTCATAAGCAGCAGCTACATTATTCAGAATACATCTTCTTGGAAGGAAGCCTGATTGAGTGGTAGAGATGGACTCAGCCAAGATTCCCTTTATCCATTCTAGAAACGACAATAAGGATTGGCCGCCAGTCTGCAATAGTCTGAGGATCCTTCACCTTAGGTATGAGTGAGATGGCCCCTGTGTTCAGAATTCTATCCAATGCAGTGGACCGACGAAAATCACAAAAGGCATCGTAGACATCTGTCTCCAACCATTCCCAGTATTCCTAAAAGAACTCAATTGGCATACCATCCAATTCTCCTAAAAGAACTCAATTGGCATACCATCCAATTCTCCTAAAAGAACTCAATTGGCATACCATCCAATCCTGGGCACTTCTCCCAAACTTTTACCCCAAGCCTGCCCTACTACTAATTATCTTTATTTTCCTATGGTGCCTACTTATCTTGGTGGATTGCCATGTGTATCAGCTAGAGATTATCATTTATATTCGAGATTTGGATCTCCATAATATTAAATGGATTGCTTTATATACAGTTATTTGTAATCTTAATAATATAGATAGTATATTTATTATTAATTAAGGTTCTGCCTCTTTGGGGCAGGATGTGCTACTCAACATGTACTTGCCTCATAGCTTGATTTGGTCTGCGTGGGAGGAATAAAATATAAATTCAATCAAATCAAACTTAGTTGTACCTCATTATAGCAAACAATATTGGCGATTAAGGGCATCCTTGCTTAACTCCATTGCTATAGAGGCTCAACACGTATATAAGGGAGGAAGATAGCGAGGATTACTAAACACACAGTCTACCAAAATATTGTATACATAATTATATGGTTGTATGGTTGTAAATGTGGTTCATTTGTTACCAGTCGATGTGCTATTTGCACCTATACATCCAACACGAGGATATTATAATTTTTAAATATTATGACATGATATTGTTTATCAAATTTGCAATAGATGATCATCATGGTTGATTTTTTAACCCTAAATAGTAATGCACTTACTATATCGATTGTATATAGTACCAAACACCTTTGATCTCTCTGGACGTGAAAAGATGAATTCAATCTTAACTCAATTTTATCACATGCCCTAATGTCTCATTTCTTCCGCTTGTTCAGATGTACCATATTGATCATTACAAAACTTGACATCATCTAGTAATTTTCAACTTGAGTTTTTCTCTTTAGTTACCGCAACCTCTGATGAGTCTACTTCCGCGTTCCTTCTCTATTTGACCATTTTTCTCATGTGAGTCTTGCAAATTTATGTGCTTCTTGTAACCACCAAAGCATATAACTTTTTTTTATGTTTTCACCAATTTAGATTTATGGCTGCTTAATTGCATTTTCTTGGTATACAAAATATAAATAATGCAAAAACAGACATAAAGTATATTCGAATTCGCAAATCATATCAACAAAATAAATAAGAAATATTGGTGGATGTCTTATGTTATAACAAAAATGTATTTAATGCGAAACATGATGTGATTGGGACCATGATGATCATCTATTGCAAATTTGATAAACAATATCATAATATTTAAAAATTATATTATCCTTGTGCAATTAATAGTGGATGTTAATTTGACTTATAACCGACAAATTGACTAAATCATAAGATTGAGATATTGATTAGATGTGTATAGGTGTAAATAACACATCGACTGGTTACAAATGAACCACATTTACAACCATACAACCATATAATTATGTATATATAATATTTTGGTAGATTGTGTATTTAGTAGTCCTCGCCCTCTCCCTATATACATGTTGAACCTCTATAAAATGTTAATAAAAGTTTAGATAGCAACGGAGTTAAGCAAGGATGCCCTTAATTGCCGATATTGTTTGCCATAATGAGGTACAACTAAGTTTGATTGAATTGAATTTATATTTTATTGCTGTCACGCAGACCAAATCAACCTATAAGGCAAGTACATGTTGAATAGTACATCTTGCCCCCAAGAGACAAAACCTTAATTAGTAAATAAATATATTGTCTATATTATTAAGATTACAAAGAACTCGTATATGAAGCAACCCATTTAATATTATAGAGATCCAAATCTCGAATATAAATGAAAATCTCTAGCTGATACATGTGGCAATCCACTAAGATAAGTAGGCACCACAGAAAAATAAAGATAACTAGCAGTCGGGCAAGCTTGGAGTAAAAGGTTGGGTGAAGAGTCCACAGAAAACAACTAGCTTAAGTTTTCCAATTTTGTTTTGCATTTTGTTTTGGTTTTAATTGTCATATGAAGGTTGGTAAAGTTGAAGGTACTTGTGATATCAAGGGTGACAACTTCTAGCGCAATTCTTGAATTTGGGCATGTTGTTGAGCATGATGTTTGATTGATGGACTTTAGAGGACACAAGAAATACGTTGCAAGAGAATGACATGTGTGTGAGGTAATTTCAATCATTATTAGATACAAGATCCTACAAAAAAAAAAAAAAAAAAAAAAAAATCAAGCAAGGAAACACTAGAACATCTCCTGCCTAATGCAAGCAAGATCAATGAAGGGGTAATTCACATCCAGGTAAGTCTTGCACAAACTATTTAGTCTTTATGTCAAAGTGTATCTAAGAGTTGATTGTAAGAAATCCGATGTTTCACATTAACCATGAAACTGCAATATTGTTCAGAGTTTGTCTTGGCTTGACTCATGTTGCACCTATATGTTTAGTAGAAACTAAAAAGAGAAACACTTGTATTTACTAATAGATAGATAGTACTTTTTACGTCAGCCCCAGGTGAGAAAACCCTTAATATTAATGAGCCTACTGAGGAATATGTACACACTAAAGTGCCTTCCCTTGGCATCTCACTCAATCAATTGTGTACCTCTAGTATAGAAGATGCTAGTGCAACTACTTCAATAGACGTCTGTAGAAGTATGTGGGGCCAAGAAAGCTGCATTATTTCTTTCTAATGGTCATACTGGAGTGTTATCATTCATCTTCTAGAGTTATTAGCTGACAACGTCCGCAGATTCTGGACTCCCTTGGTTCATCAACCTACCTACACGTCTCAATTTTGAGTTGGTGTGTACCTCTACTAATATCTACAATGCCTCTATGTCTTTGCGTAATCAGTTGTGCTATTAGATATGCTTGTAGCTCATGGTCCAAAGTAGGATTATTTTGGTCCATATAATGAGTTGTCTTTAACTTTTTCATGTTGTTGACATCCCAGAGCTCGTCCAAGAAACAAGTATCTATGTATTGCTTCAACCAAGTGAGGTCTTCATTGTCATTCACTTGTATACACAGAAGTTTTTGAATAATCTACTTTGATAGCCAAGTTTAATATTTCTCCTGGTAACAAGATTTAAGTCATTATTGACCCATGGAAAGTATGTATGCTACGTTTGACCGGCATGTGTCCCCCATGTTTACCATCTTTTGGCAATAAAATACATTCTATTCCATTTCTGTCAGTTGAAGTGGGACAAATCCTGCATCCTATCTGAAGATGTAATATGTAAAGGTAGTTTTGACCCTTGTACACGGGTCAAAAAACATTTCTGACCATGTCATAGGCTATCCCATAGCAGATGTTATCACAGGATCCTACATCTCCACACTATATAGAAGCACTAGCTCTACAAATACACGAAATAGCATTTGAGTGTCACGTATCTAAGTTTGTCCCACTGTGTGGATTGCCCTAACCGATGTTAACCCCTGTCTCGACAGTGCAGGATGAGGGGGAACGATGGTAAGTGACTTGATGGGGATACTACGCCGACCTCAGAAAAATGGAATGAGTTTTTGATCACCGTAAAAAAAGATTTGGCATCCAAAAAAACCAAAAACCTTAGGCTCATATTCATATAGAAAAATACAAGAATATTTTTTACCACCGAAAAATAATCAGTAATAATCATTGTCAGATCACAAGATATGGAATAGGCAATGGTTGAAGAAGACCATGGGGGAGATGCCTCAGAACCTTTGACGACAACAAATACCATAGGATTGAATAATTGTTTCGATAGAGTGGCAAAGCCCAGACTACCAATACTCTCGATTAATAGCTCAAGAGTTTTGGCTACTTCAAAATATCCAGCAGGAGGTGAATCATGACAGGCCTGAAGACCTTAGAATACCCATCACGAAACAAAAGATCATCTTGAACCTCAAAATGATCATCGGTTGAACGCATCTGTCGAGAATATGATGTTGAACCAAGGTACGAAACATATCTTGAGCCAAGGAATCGTCCAGAAAAGCTGTTCGGATAGACTCTAATGAAGATGCATCATGAGGTGCCTCAATAGTGCAAGTGGAGGGCATTTGAGCCGTTAGATTTGATCTACGATGGAAAAGAAACATGGAAATTTCAGTGTGTTCATGGGTAGTCTTGGAGGTTATGCCTGCACCAGAGAGAACTGGAATTAGAATTGACTCGTTCTTGCCACAATGTGGAGCTAGTAGGTAAATTTTGGAAGTCCATTGCTTAGGATCTTTGGAAAGAGACAAGCATTCTATAAAGCATTACTTCTATCTCTTGTGTGCAGGTGGAAATATAAAATTGGAGGCATCATGACATTAAGTAAAATTGGAGGGATTAGGGCATTAGGTAAGTTTGCTCATCTGCTAGAATCTGAACTTACCTTTCCAGAGGGCGGGCGCAAGCAAACTACCCCCAGAAATTGCCTTTTAATGCATTTTTAGTATATGCTAGAAGCTACACTTACCTTTCCAATAGAATAAAATAAAATAGATTTTAACTTCATCTTAGACTCATGTAACCCTATGACCTTGCAGTTACATGGTGTGAACACAGCTTCGAACACCTAAGATTTGAATTGTTTATTTAGAAGGGTGACTATAATTACAGTCACATATTAGAGCTTGATGACATAAAAAAATCTGCCCCTCACAGTGTGGGTGGGAAAAAAAACTATCTCACTCTCATCTGTATACCCTGACCTAGCACCTTATGGTGAAGATTCATGACCTCCACCATCGGTTTATAATGTAGCAGCATCATTTTTAGCCTTCTGACATTCCATGTCATGTTCTTCCAGAAATTTCCTTCAATGTTGAGGCCGTCCATTTTGTAGCCATGTGTCTGTAGTGGCTTTATCCACTGAAGCTTCCCAATTTAACTGGCCGCATTTGGTCCTTATTGCAGCATGCACCTGACACCTATTCCATACGTGTCTTTCATCCTCTATTTCTTTCCGGTGGCAGAGTTTACAAATCCTTTCTTCTCTTGGTTTTTTGGGTTTTTTCCATGTTCCGCTTTCTATCTCCAATTTATGAGTTCTTACCCTGAATTTACATAAAATTATTCTTGTAACTTTTGTGTGACTGCCATTCGTGTATATCTCTTGCCCCATCTTCCCTTCTACGTTCATGACTTCTTTATATAGCCTCAACTTAGCATCCGACTGGTTTTCAATCCATTTAGAGATCATTCTGATCCTGGCCTAAGAGTTTTTCCCCTGAATCCTTTTGTTGTTCACTTCTGACTATAAGACTAATCCCAATTTTCTCGCCCAGTCTTCCATCTCTAAAATCCATCATCCCTCCATGTTTTCAGTCTTTTCCCTAGATGTATTTATTGCCTGCCGTGCTAATTTGTTCCTTCCTCTCACATATTTAACTGACAGATGCCATGCATTTAACATGCCATTTTCTGTGAAAAGGAAGTAATCTGCATACTTACAAGGACAGAGTCGCCTGAGATTGTAACTGCCAAATTGACTCCAGCAAGGCAACTAAATCCACTGCGGCTTCTACGTAATGACATAAGCATTTTTAGAGATAAAAAACTTGTTAGAGATAAGCATTTGTTATTTTCATGGGCACCGAAGTAACTTTGATGTGCCAAGAAAACCGTTTTGTCCTAAAATGAAGTTCTTGAAGGAACGGATTGGAAGAACAAGGTATAAATGACATAAGTTGACAACCGCACTATTTTTAAAACGACTTGCACTCTTGAAAAAGATGTACCGAGAATGAAAGATAGGTCTTAGATCCAAGAAAAAACAAATAAGATACTATTATAACAAAGTAAAATATGAAGGCAAATGCCAAATAAACAACGTCATTTTGTATAATAAGAAAATCCAGAGAGAAATACTTGGATCAACCTGACTTTGAAAAATTTTCTGCCGTCAGACTACCGCAAGATTTGAGTTCTCTAGCAGATCATCGATTACTAGTTCTCCATATGGGCATAACTTCCAAACTTCCCCATGGACACGCTGGAATTTTCCATGTTTTTTCTTCAGCGTAGATCAAATCCAGCGGCACCAATGCCCTCCACGTGCACAATAATCTTGCCTGGCAACAACATGGACACTCTGAAATTGCTTCAAAGTGTCCATTCTTGTTTGTGCAAACGTGCAAAGGGAGTCCAATTCCTTATGTTTCCATGTTCCTTGATTTGGTTGGAAGATAGCACTAGGATTTGATTTTTTTAGAATGGAATCGATTTGAATTGAATGAAGACTGGCCATAATAAGGAAGCTCATGCGCCAGGTATAAGTGATTAAATATGTACATAAAGAAGTGTAAGAGGACACATCCTTCCAAAAAAAAAGGGGGGTTCTGAAAAAGATAGGTTAAATTGAGAAACAAAGAAGTGATTTTGTTCCCGAATGTCCATTCCGTTATGTTTCCATGTTGGGGAAGCACGTCAATTAAGTACAAATATAATACTTGGACCTTTCAGACGCCATAGCTTGAGTGGGCGTTAATCTAAAGTGGACAAACATGATCCTATAAAATATATTGGCGCACTATATTCAGATTCACATTTTTTATATGTGTATAAATATGCATTAAAAGGAGACAATACAATGAACGTGTAAATGGTGAGTTACCACAAGGATATATGGGAAACAAACTAGTGATCTTCCTTGTTTCCTCTGGTGATCTTCCGTGTTTCCTCTGTGACCTAAGAGTTAGTCATGACCATTGTAAACGCAGCTAAAAGTCAGATATTGTCCAGATTGATGTCATACCCAGCCCCTCTCGTTTGTCCCCACTCTAGCCCTACCATGACGACTCCACACTCTACTCTAGCCTACCATCTACAACTCCACACTCGATGTCGCTATAATTGTTTAATTAAACTGAAGTGGGGGCCTTTGTCAAATCATGGCTTGAAGCAATTCAACTTATTGCCATGTCTTAATTGAGTAACTAATTAATATTCCTTGGTAAACAATAATATTCGAATCTCTTAACAACATATAAAATAGGGAGTCTAATCCATTCAAGTATTTAATTAACCTTTTTTCCTTGGTGCTTATTATCATATGTGAAGATTGTCAATGCCACTTGCCAATCAAATATGCATCTATTATTTTTTCTTATCCTTGTGATGAGATGGGGGGAGTTTGTCGTGAATGCGGGTGGTTTTTGTGGTAATTATTCTGAAATTTGTCGCGAGATGCTAATTGCAGGCGCAACAGGGATGAGTAGGAAATTGCAGTAGAGGACAGAAGAGGTGATAAAAACTGGATGAAATTGTACAACAACTAAAGAGGGAAAGGGAGAAGAAAATATTCGCCACTTTATCTTTTAATCTATGACAAAGAGGGACAGAGACGAGGAAAAGGGGGCCTCGTGTTGGATGAGGAGGTTCGATGTTAGTACACAGTTAGAGAAGAAAACGAGGGTGTTAGAAAATCATGTGGAGAATGGAAAAACTGTGGGTGCTAGAAAATCATGTGGAGAACAAAAAATAGAGGGCATTAAAAATTATGTGGAGAATCTACATTTTGTAATTTCATTACTGTAATTATGTGGAGGACTGTAATTATGTGGAGGTCGTCAGGAGGTCATTGAAAACGAGCACCATGCTTTGCTAGCATGCCCCTCTTATGAACAGATTAGGGCACGGTACCTGCAGTTAGTGGTGCCAAACCACACACTGCATCGCTTGCTGAGCACGGGCCGGTGGGCACTCTTGGTTCGTATCTTCAAGGAGCGTTTGATGATGGTGATTATATTTAGGTTTCTGTTTGTACGGCCTTTGGTCCATGTTCTCGTTAGGGACTTCGGTCCCTTCTTGTACTTGTTTTTGTTCTTGTTCTTGTGGTCGCATGTCCTTGGGACGCTGCCTTTATGGTGCGACATTAAAATATTATTCCTTCCTTCCTTCCTTCCTTCCTTCCTTCCTTCAAGAGGTCATGGCCGAAAGGCATCGGCTTTGTCCCTCTAGCTTGTGACGGCATCCTCGTAGCTGGTATACCAGCCAGGCCCATTGCGGCCACGGTTTTTCACCCAGAGGGTTTTTTCACCAGGGCTGTAATGTGCTTGTTGTTTCTCTTTGTATAGGTCCCATAAGCCAACTGGCCTCTGTGGACGATAAAAATGTTATTCTATTTTATTCTATTCTTAAAAAAAAAATAAAGTAAAAAAAATAATGTGGAAGACAATTCCTAGCATAGGCTAAATAAACAAACGGAGGGGAAAACAAACTAGATATTGTGCCCCGAGAAATTCCAGACAGGAAAGAGAAAAGCGAGGGAATATTCAAGGGGAAAAATCCAACGGTTGCGATACGCGGAGAGTGGGTAAGATCGCGGCTAGAAAATGGGCCCAGGGATGTCTTTTTCGGTGGGGCAAGGGCGTACGTGCGCGCAGTCGTGGCATTGCCCGTAAAAACATATCACCCTTGATGCTACCAAAGTTTTTACCGTTGCATCATTTTACCATTTCTGCTTCGTTGTTCGCCCGCCCTTTCTCCAGCTTCCAAGACGCCCGCCTTCGCGCCCCAAAGGCTCTATTCCATCGCCGATCTTCGTCTCCTCTTCGCCATAGCCATTCCGGCCGCGGGTTTCCTCATCCTTTCCTCCTCTTCTTTCCTTAAAATGTTTTTTATCTCTTCGATCCTCTTTTTTCTTCAGAATCTGCAGCTCTGAACATAAATTTCGGATTCCTTATGCTTCCTCTTCTCCAAATACATCATCTTCTTGCATAATTTGTTGTCTTAGTCCTCGCCGTAGTAGTCTGCATCATATTCTCGAAAAATTGGGACAGTATTTCAGTTTTCATCTCCCTTGGAGCTTGCTGTTTTATGACAAAAGATCTCAGAAATGGCTCTTGCCAGGGCTATTGCTGCGCTGATTATGTTTAGCATGAAAGAAGATGTCAATCGAAGCGCATAATGCAATTTTTCCTTTTGTAAATAAGTTTCAGGAGCTTCAAATGATCTAGGAAAGTCATATTTACATAAATACTGCAGCTGCGCAGACAATATAGCCGATTCAGCGAGCACCTTGTTCGCTGATTAAAGCGAGCATCTCGCTCGCCTCTGTATTACAAGCCGAACAAAAAAGACCTGCTGAAGCTTTACACAAAAGGTTTATAGAATTTTCGGCAAGATTTAGGTCCAAGAAGTCTTGGAAGTAGAAAAAGGTCCCCGGATTGCAGCTGACATTATCTCTAATTGAGTCAACATCAGAGGATCAACAAAATTTCCAATATTTGGAGGACTTCTACAGGGATCAAGGCAAATTTGGAGAAAAATTAGGTAAGAACGGGATTGAAATGATCTTAACAGTATGCTGTTTTATGGAAGGTAGAAGGGGATAAGGAAACAGCACTATGGTAGTGACAGGTTGTTGGTTTGTTATGTGGATAAATAGGAAAAGATGTACCCGGTGAAAAATTTTGGAGCTGCAGCTTCTAATGAAGGCCACATTCCAGTGTATTCAAACTCTCAAGGAGAACCCAGAATGATCACGACTGCAGAGCCAAAACCGCGGCTTAGGTGGACCCCCGAATTACATGAGCGTTTTGTAGAAGCCGTCTCTCAGCTTGGTGGAGCAGATAGTATGTCACCTAACCTTTCCCTTTCTTTTTCTTGCCTTTGGTTTTTCTTGCCTTTGGATTTTGTCTCTGTTGCATTTTCCCACTCCTTAGATTTCATCAAAATAAACTCTATCCCCTTTTGTCTTCTGTTAAAGGATTTTATTTACAGTAGCCTGAATGGCTCCAAACCCGTCCTATGTTTCGAGCTCATCCTTTCTTCATGGTGGTCCCCTGAATGTGGGTTCCATCCTTGTATCATCCATTTGTCCACTCCAGTCATTTGTTACTAATTATACTATACATGCAATAATTTGCCGCATAATACATACTATATTGAATGTGTCTTTACATGCAAGATAAATAGATGTCAATGTTCTCCAAGAAAAAGTCCTAACTTTGCAAAGAGTATACCCTTTAGTATATAGCAATAATTGTATGCTTTTCCTTAACCCATTTGGCCAATTGTGATTGTTTTACGTTGGAAATTTCAAACACTAAAACACTCTTAAGTGACAATGAGTTTCTTATGCAGAAGCTACACCAAAGTCAGTCATGCGAGTTATGGGTATCAAGGGACTGACCTTATACCACTTGAAAAGTCATTTGCAGGTGAGCATCCATATTCATATACTTAAAGATTTCTTTTGTTTTCCCTTTCCAATGCTTTCGGTTTTAAATCATGAATGATGTCACTAGAAATTTCGGCTTGGAAAACAACTACACAAAGATGGTGGAGTTGAAAATGGTACAGATGGTAAGCACTAAGCTTGTTCATTTGCCATATATTTAAAGCATGTTCCTCACTTTCTATTTAATAACAGTTAGCAATTTGATGGAACAAGTAATAGCTTCAAGCCCATCCCACCATATGCTTCCTCAGAATACAGAGTAAGCATTAGAAGCATCATGTCCTTTTGTTTTTTTATAAAAAAAAGCACAATAACACGTGGATGTTTAAATGCTAGTAATATGCAAATTACGGAAGCACTTCGCTTGCAAATGGAAGTCCAAAGAAAATTACATGAGCAATTAGAGGTACGATGTACTAACTTTTGTAGCATGTAACTTGCTAGTAGTTGATAAGTTTCAATTGATTCTTAAGGTGGGCTAACACCATTTCCCTTTATGAGCAAAACCAAAGCCTTTTATCCCTTGTAATGGCATGAAATAAATCTACTAAATTTGAGGTGAGAATCATGGGAAGGAGGAGAGTTGAGAACCATAAAAGGAGGCAAGACCATATGTAACAATAAGGGTTCATGGATCTAACAAAAACACCAAGTAATGGATAGAATCACAAACTTAGCAATGAATGATGAGTATATTGTGCATCTTGGTTCGGAGATTTTCTGGCATGAACCATCATGTTTCTTGTTGTGTAAAAGCTATCCAACAAGCCACCATACTTGTTCTTCCTTTCTGTTGGAAGAACCAAGGAATACTTTCTAAAACTAAATTGCTAAATCTCAAATATGTCCGAACCAAGGTGTGCATGAAGGTAAGCAAAGCTATCTAATGTGATAAGTCTTTGAATATAAGAATTGAATTGAATTGAAGTTGGCTAGGGAGGTTGTTATTAAGAAGTTGGCAAGGGGAATAGCGGAAATGCTAGGGATGCATTTGAGGTGGACTACCTTGTTTGATATTCATACAATGGCAAACTATTAGACTAGATGCCAAGTGATCTCATATAGCATCAATTCAAGGTGGACTACCTTGTTTGCTATTTACACACGATGGCAAACTATTAGATTAGATGTTAACTAACATCTTATAGCATCAATTCGCATTAAATAATTTGCTCATGATGGTCAAAACCCTACAATTGAATTGTATTTAATTTTGTTGCTCTTATAGTTTTGTTGTTAAAAGTCTATCTATGTTCTTTAAAAGTAAAGAAACTCTTAGCGTCTAACCATTCTGTTCCATGTCGTGTCATCAACGTTAATATATCTTTTGCATCTAGTGGGCAGCCAATGTAAATTTATACATCCCATTGATAAACCCTAGCTAAAATGGAAAAATTTGTAAATACATAAAAAGAAAGGATACTTAAGAATCATAGTAACTATAGAGTATGGAGTTTACATGTATAACTAATAGTCTCTTTGATATTTATTTAAGAAGTCAATTATTGAACTTTCGCAAGGTTTAGTGTTAATAACCTACTCACTAACTAACTATATATCTCATAATCAATTGATCAATTAAAAATAAGCCCATTGTTCATTTCTTACCATGGGATGGAAGTTACATCCTATTGTAGAATATTTACTTCGTTATGGTACTTTGATTTGTGACTTGAGTGTGAAATTTATAGGTCCAAAAACACTTACAATTACGTATTGAAGCACAAGGGAAATACTTGCAATCACTATTAGAAAAAGCAAGAGAAACCTTATCATCTGGAGGCAATGCAACTGCAAAGCCAGAAGCATTAGAAACTTCAGATTCGGCAACAAAAGATGTCAAAGGCTGTTTAAATCACACATATTCTTCCCAAAATTCACCCTCAATGTCTTCCCAACAATTCCACATGAATGGTCAACCAAATTGCCATGTATCTGATATAGCTTCTGATATTACAACTATTGAAGGTAACCAGCTCATTTCTCTCAAGCGTCAACACCAGGATGACATAGATTGGCAAGATATGAATGAAAGGAAAGTAAAGTTACAAAGACTACATCAAGACTATGAAAGGCATGGATGGGATGAACACGAAGGGCATGGCTCTCAAGAGAACAATCAAAGACATTTTTTACAAGAGACGATGCCTCCAAATTATATGGGAGGAACTACATCATCTCCAAATGACTTTAAATCACCAGCTACGAGCTCTCTTATGTTCAGGGATATACATGTGGGGAATGGAATATCAAGATCATATGTAAGTCCAAGGTCTTACCCTTTGTTGATGAGCAACAAATGTTCTGATTCAGAAGGTCTAGACTTGAACATTAAAGAAGATGGTTGTTATAGCAAAGACAAAGGTTTAGACTTAAACTCGTTCCATTGGACAAGATGATGTAAACGGTTGTAACATGATGTGATCTTATTAATATAAAAAAAGGCATAAATTTGACATGGTCCTTTTTATAAAAGGATTCTCTTGAGCAAAGGGATGTTTATCTTACTACATGTATATAATTACGACTGTAACTTTCCGGTCCCAAAAAAGATAAAAAAATTCCAAATGTTGACATTTACGAGCTCCAATTAATTTCCGGCGACAACCCCTTTGCAAAGTTTTGCAGAGCAGCAAAAGCTTAGTCTGTCTGTACAGAGAACGGCGCATCCGGAGGCTATCTGCTGCTTACTACATCTCTGTGTTCACATGCCAACATGGCAAGCATCTCGGACTGCTTTATCTGCCATGATTTATTCGCATATATGGATGCCAGGGATGAAAGCTTACTGCCTAATGCCAGGTGCCGATTTAAGCATCCCGGCTTATCAAAATCCATTGAAGATATGCAGCCGGTTTACATGCTGAAGGATTGATCTGTGCCCATAACTTCTGCTGGGGAATGCCCTTTGTGCATCGTTGCTCTAAATTGCTCGTTCTGACCAGACATCATATGATTTGGTAGCAACCGAAACCTGCTAGCATTGCCGGGTTCGTTTTGCCATGTATTTGGCATCATGGCTATGAAGATGCTTCAGAGGATAACGATGTTATGATGGCAGCCGTTTCTCAAAAATTGGTTTGTGATCTTGCTGAAATTTCAAAACCCAAGAGGTATGAATCACACTCAAAAATATCTGATGACCCTAAGACTGATATGGCGATTACTGCAAACAAGAAGCGATTTTTTAGAAGAGCTGATGCATCTGGAGCTTCCAACAATCAGGTTTTTATGCTCTTTTTGTCATGTTACACAAGATAATTCTAGAATTTCGTCCTGATGAGTCTTAGGTCATGATATCTACTTCTGAAAGGGCTTTAATGCTATCAAGGTTATCAGCATATGAATGCTTTGTTGCATGGTGCATACATGCTTAGATAATTATAGGCAGATGCCTACAAATAATTATCTACAAGAAAACATAACATTTATTTTATTTGTGGGTATAATGCTGCCCTATATGGGTTGCTGAAGTTGCCCATGTAGCTGAAGTTGTCCGGCTGTCCATATCATAAATTACACATGAGGGCCAATGGTCTCTACGGATCATAGTAATCATCTGATATGTGGGTACAACTGAGAACTTAGCTTCTGCTTTGAACAAAAATCAAATGCAATTCAGAACTTTGCCATGTCATGTTGTGCCAGTGCAACATATATGAACTGATAATACAAGCTATTTCATTTATATGACGAGCTCAAAGCTCTCCTGCATCTACAAATAGTAGGCTCTGCTTTCTACCTCCAGCAACAAGTAATATGTTTTACGGCTTCAGTTGCCCATGTAGCTGAAGTTGTCTGGGTGTCCATATCATAAATTACACATGAAGGCCAATGGTCTCTAGGGATAGTAATCATCTGATATATGAGTGCAGTTGAGAACTTTGCTTCTGCTTTGAACAAAAATCAAATGCAGTTGAGAACTTTACCATGTCATGTTGTGTCGTGCTTTTCTATTATTATTCATTTAGTCTATCTGAGAACCATTCTACACACTACAGGACATGCTTGCATCCTCTGATTCCGTTGTAACTCAAGCAAATGCACAACTATTGTATTCCAATCATGTTTGACGTTATAAAACCATCAATAAGTTCTCAAACTCTAGTCTAGAATAGAAAATTGTTAAAGTGATAACTTCTAGCAAATGTTGTAGAATGTCATGGATAAGCGTTATATTGGCCTAAAAAATTCTGATGTATTCTTAATCCACAAAGCCTTCATATAATTCACAACTTAGTTTAACATAGAGTTGAAAGCCATTCTTCTTAATTTCCCTTCCAATTCTTCCCACGAGTGCACAAGGCGTCGGCTCCGCCGGTGCTAAATTCTTGTATAAATATAAGTTTCATGATGTTTTGCATCCTCCTCCTCTCGTTGAAAATATCCTACCCTACTTTAGAGTGATACTGCCTCACTTTTTGGCCGCATGTTGGTATCACATGGTCCCCTAACTGGTCTAGTTAGCTTGACCACATTCTCCATGGGATGGCCGTAAAGTTACTCCGGAATGTGATTAGCTCGGCCAGATGTCTGACCTAACCACTATTGCTCAATTGCAAGCTCAAAAGACGTTGGTTTTTGCGTGGTTTTTCATTGATCTTGCTTGGCCAATGCTCAAATCTCCTACTCTCTTGAATGTGTGAGATTTTTAGGGGATGGGAAGGCGATTGTAATGGCGTTTGAACTGGATTAAACTGTTCAAGGAGCCGATTACAAGCTCTGACATGTGGCCGAGCTAACTACATTAAAGCCTTATATGTTATTCTTGTATCAATCATGAGAAGTACCTTTTTGAGATATGAAATACATCTAATAATGGCTTCACCTTCTAGAGGTAATAGTCCACATTATGCCAGCATCATTGGATATGGTGTTTGGGCTTTGACCTCCAACTCCAATCTTAAAATTTTCTTGAGAACCTGTTCAATATCATCCCATAAGCACTGTGGGAGACTTGGTCCCCAAATATCACTGCCATATAAGACCACACTCTGTACCAATGAATGAAATAAACGTACCTTAGATATGCCAAGACCAAAGGTACACATACTTTGTAGCGCATACAATGCCTTTTGCCCGCCTTTTATGCGTTGCGATATGCAAGCATTTCATCTGTAATTTCTGCTAAAAACAAGGCCCAGATGTTTGTACAGTTCTAAATTCATAGGAGGAACTTCTCCTGCAATCAAACACGTCGAATTCTCCAGGTAGACATCAGGAAGGGGGATTTGATGATGTTAATCGTATCATATGGAAGAGAGATTCGTATGGTTTCTAGAGTGCAACATGCAACTCTATAGTAGAGATAAAACCATTGTTTTATTATTTATTCATTTGCTAACAATTGAACCCTAGGGGACGAATTTTCTGGCAATAGCCTGTATGTGACGAGAATAGAATTTATCTATCTCGGTAGATGAAAACAGGAGATAAGATCAAATAGAGGGAGATAGAAGATCGGAAACTGATTGTGGAGCTGACGCTGAAGTCTTTTGCATGAAATTTTCCGGCTGGATCCATAACTAAGAAGCCCGTTTTGATGTGCAGGTCTCTGATGAATAGTGAATCACATAGAACCATATGAATAGAAAATTTTCAATGGTTCCATAATTGTATTGTGACATTACCAAATTTATCTCATCTACTATAGAAGGTGTGACGTTACCAAGTGATCTCTTGCAACAATAGCCTGAAGACCTTAGAATCTAGGAGCACCATCAGGAACATATAACAGCCCATCACGAAACAAAAGATCATCTTGAACCTCAAAATGATTATAGGCTGACCACATCTGTCGAGAATATGATGTGGAATTGAACCAAGGTATGAAACACATCTTGAACCAAGGAATCGTCCAAGAGAGCTGCTCGGATAGACACTAATGAAGATACATCATGAGGTGCCTCCAACAGTGTGGCAGCCATAAGCCTGGATCGATCAGACTTATAATAGAATAGAATTAACGTCATCTTGACTCGCTAAGCCTTATGACTGAAGGTAGATAGTGTGAGCACATCATCAACACTAAATTTCAAGTTGTATATTTAACAAGGGGGATTGTTTCTAGTGACAGACTAAAGGAAGAGTGACGGAAAAATGACCCACTCCTCTCCGTGTGAGTGGGAAAAAATCACCTTCCTCTCGTTTGAAAACCCTCAAAGAGCATCTTATGGCACCCGCTCCAAGAAGTCGCCATCGATTGGATCCGAGGTATCTTTTAAGACTTTATTATGTTCGTGAACATCAAGTATCTCTCTGTTGTTGTCCACCTTGCTATTGTGATATCCCTTGTCCCCTTGTTGACCGGGGAGTTCCAGTCTACCTGTATCCATTTCATTCTTACTATTGTATAGACCGTGCACCGGCTCCAAACATGCTCCTCATCCTCAATTTCTCCTAAATTGCATAGCCTGCATATCCTATTTTTCGTAAGATCATGGGCCTCTGCCATCTTCTCTGTTATATCCATAACTTATGGTTTCCTGTTTTGAATCTGCATAAGGTGACTCGAGTTGCTCTTGTCATTCTCCGCCATTTCCTTTCAAGTTTCTATGGCTTGATGCACCAACTTATTTTTAGATTGGTGTCCCATATTCCTAATCAAGAATGTTATCGCCCTTTTTAGGCCTAAGACCTCGAAGGGTAGAATTTCTATTTCGAGGAGCATTATAGACCTCGTGATGGAGGACAACCTCGTGATTGCTGATCATATGATGGATCACGCAACTTAGATTCAAAATATGGACGTCGAGACAACGCATCAGGCTTTCCTTGAAGAGATCCAAGACGTTACTGATTTTAAAGTCGATGGAAGATAAAATTGAATATGCCACTGGGCATGTCGAGTAGATAAAAAATATTCTACATATTTCGATAATCAGTATAGACTACTATGACCGTTTGAGGTGATCCCTTAAGGAAACGTCTTCACTCTTCAAAAGAATCCACTATTGCCAAAAGTTCCTTGTCATAATTGAGCAATGAATATTTGCAGCCTGGAGCTTCCATTTTCCTGAGTTCGGTTTAGTATCCTCATCAAGCCACTTACCATCATCCCCCCTCATCCCGCACTATCGAGACGACGGTTAACGTCGGTTAGGGCGATCTCCCAGACAGTGCGACAGACTTAGATACGTGTCACTCAAATGGTATTTCGTGTATTTTTAGAGCTAGTGCTTCTATATGGTGTGGAGATGTGAGGTCCTGTGATAACATCTGCCACATGGAATAGCCCATGACATGGTCAGAAATGTTTTTTGACCCGTGTACAAGGGTCAAGACTACTCTTACATATTATATCTTCCGGTAGGGTAGGATTTGCCCCACTTCAACTGACATCAATGGAACAGAATATACTTTAATCCAAAAGATGGTAAACATGGGGGACACATGCCGATCAAAGTTAGCATACGCACTTTCCATGGGTCAACAATGGCTAAAATCTTGTTACAAGGAGAAATGTCAAACTTGGCTATCAAAGTGGCAAGAACTTCTATGTATACAAGTAAATGACAATGAAGACCTCACTTGGTTGAAGCAATACATAGATAGTTGTTTCTTGGACAAGGTCCAAAATAATCCTACTTTGGACCATGAGCTACAAGCATATCTATTTGCACAACTGATTACGAAAATACATAGAGGCATTGTAGATATTAGCATTGGTACGCAGCAACTCAAAATTGAGACATGTATGTAGGTTGATGAACCAAGGGAGTCCTAAATATGTGGGCATTGTCAGCTAAGAACTCTAGAAGATGAATGATAACACTCCAAATCTGGCCAACATTTACGACTAGTAGAGAAAAATATACAGCTTTCTTGGCCGCACATACTTCTACAGATGTCTGTTGAAGTAGTTGCACCAGCATCTTCTATACTAGAGATACGCAATTGCTTGAATGAGATGCCAAGGGAAGGCAGTTAGTGTGTACATATTCCTCAGTAGACTTATTAATATTAAGGGTTTTCTTCAAAAACCCTTTAGATACCCTTCCCAGTAGGATTTTCCTAACCCTAAATAGTAATGTACTTACTATATCGATTGTATACGGTACCATACACCTTTGATCTCTCTGGATGTTAAGAGATGAATTCAACTGTAATTCAATTTTATCCTATGCCCTAACATCTCAATGATTCTGCTTGTTTGTAACGTTCCTAACCGGCATGCCCTTAACCAACAGGGCAAAACCGTCCAGACATTTATGAGTGGTCACTTCTACCCATTTATGCCGGTGTCTCGGGAATGTCCCACAGGCACATTCAAGAATCGAGTACTCGAGTGGTCTACCATGGGCCCATTACAATCTCTCCCACTAGAACTATGCTCGGCCTCGAGCATCCAAGATTGTGACTTAACTAGTATACCACTGACTGGGTGGTTACCAATGTTACCAAGTTATACATGCATATAGGCACCCATGGAGACTCGAACTCAAGGCCTGATATGATACCAATTGTAACGTTCCTAACCGACATGCCCTTATCCAACTGGGCAAAACTATCTAGACATTTATGAGTAGTCGCTTCAACCCATTTATGCAGGTGTCTCGGGAACGCCGCACAGGCACATTCAAGAATCAAATACTCGAGCGGTCTACCATGGGCCCGTTACGTTGTTCAATTGATGATTACATAACTTGACATCGTCTAGTAAATTTTCAACTTGAGTTCTTCTCTTTAGTTACCGCAACCTCTGATGACTCCTTCTCTAATTGACTATTTTTCTCATGTGAGTCTTGCAAATTTCTAGCAATGAAAATATCATACTTTTATACATTCTTATAAAAGCATGCTACATGTGATCCAATCATTTCGAGCTACGTACTTCTTGTAACCACCACTAAAGCAAATAACATTTTTGGGTTGCCCGAAGGGCAAACCTTGGCTTTGGGGGTTGGGTGGAGGAATCTTTCAATCCCATCCGTCCGATT
>JAANSK020256053.1:0-12769 GCA_011763485.2 Isoetes engelmannii
GGGAAAAACTGACAACAGATCTCTACTTTCTAAGCATTGGCAATATAGGGTGCAATTCACCTGCTATTCTAAACCAGATATGACCTTTTCCAGCCATGGTCCTTTTCTGTTCATGTCTAGATTGCAATTAGTATTGATGTATGCAGATGAGACTGGCTATCGATAAATATGGGGCTAAGTTCGTTGTTGACATTGGTAATGGGGTTTCACCAATTTCTAGAATGTCTCGACTGGAGACCCATCTTGAAAATATCCAAACAGGTTCTCAACTATGATCTTGCTATTATGTATGTTCAAAAAACAACATGAAAAGTAGCTTCCATCTCTGAGGTCAATGAACACTAGAAGTGATTGCAAGCCATGTTGTTTACCAGCGAAGTTGGCATATCAATGCATCCAGTAATAGGCTCATTGATTTAAACGCAACTGAGGCGGCCTTGCTATATCCAATAACTTTGAATTGACCATCATGGTGTCAGTAAAATCTGATATCTTTTAAACCTCTTCAACATAAGATTTTCAAGCAATCGCTGTGAATTGAAAATAAATATGGTGCTCATGAATAGGAAGGAAGGAAGGATGGTGCTCATGAATAGGAGGGCTATACAAGAAAGTCTTTCCTTATCTATTCAATCCTGGCCCCAAAGTAGATAAGCCAGTGAGCATAGAGAACCAAAGATAGCTTGCTCAATGCATAAGTATAAGATACTTCATTACAGAAAGAAAAGCGGCAACCGTCCAATCGAATTCCTAGTGGTGGTTACGAATTTCCATATATGAGTGCTTTGGTGCATTCCATATTCAAAATCAAGTTGTTTTGGACATCTTCATAGCTGCTTGATTGCCATACACAAATGGGAATAGAAGGTAACTATTGCAACTGGCGGCAGCAATGTCCTCTTTTATTTGCTGCCAACTAAACTCCTGTAACTTACAATGAGCTTCCCGAATTTACTCTTCCGGAAGCTTGCGTTTACGTTTGATAGATGCATGACCTCCACCTCTTGTGTATTATAAACCAGGGATAAGCACAGAACTGTACCACATGTGTAACTAATCAAACCTGAAAACATAAAAGAGTGAAAGGCCCGCACGATTCTGCAAAACAGAACAGAACTCATATGATATTCATTTGTGAGCTCATACGATCCATCTGCCCTATCTGTTCTCTGGCACAAACCAGATTATAGAGTGAAATGCATATAGAAACCCCATTTCTTTTTTTTTTCTCATATATTATGGCTTCTGCTTGGAAGCACCACTTCAACCATTCCGCCTCTTAAATCAACAAAACAAAATGAGTATTCTATGGAATCTCTGCATAACCTTGCAAAACATACAAAAAAAAAAACTGATGTGCATCAGAGTGCTTACATATTTAGGCAGTGTAAAACAGAGGATTTAGAAGGAAACTGCAACCCAAATCAGAATCCAAGAAAAAGACTGAAAGCTTCATTCCAACTTAAAATACACTATATGGAAATACCCAGATGATTTTTTGGAGTACGAAGAGGATCCAGATGATTTTTTTGGAAAACTGATTAATTTGCTACTGCCCAAATAAGATTTAGATGAAATGAAGAATCTAAATGGTTATTTGAGGATTTGAAAAGGGTAGCAAGAAACTGAGCCAAATTATAACCTAAAATCACGCCGCAGTGCAAGAGTCCAGAATCAAAGCGCTTCGGGAGTTTAAACATCCTTTTAAACTAAAACAAATATTGGGCATCACCAGTTCGCCGCTCCAATAAATAGGCATGCCGGATATGGCCAAGGTTTTCTCCTAAACAATTTTTCAGTCTTCTGCCTTTCAAATCCGCACGACCACTGACGGCCAAGAACTTCCCCTGCTTCCGCTTCGATGCTGCCCGCTCTTCGTGCCCGAATCTCCAAAAAACAGAGAAAGCGTCTCCACCATCAGATCTTTGATTAAAAAATCTGCAACCCTAAGCATTAAATATGAACCGTCTAAGTGTCCCAGGACAAAAAAAAAAAAAATGCACAAGCAATCTCAACCACAGAATACCACTATTTTTAGAAAGGTTCTCTAAAATATACCATAAAATTGGATCCGGGCCCTCCATGGGCGAGTCCCACCCTCCAGCAAAAGGGTTGCCCCCCTACGGGGCAACCCAAAAATTACACTAGTCCTCCTTAGGACCATTCAAAACATCTTTTTTGTACATTCTAACATGATCACAAATGATGTTAAATGCCTCATTCTTTACCTTCACAAAGCGCTTTAGCCACATGTACTCTAAAAAATATGATTCATACAAACTCTTAACAGTACCATAGCATGGTAGAGATTTCTTTAATGTGCCCTAGGTAGACTCTATTCTGTTAGTATGAACAACACTAATGGGTGGGATCTTTAAAATGTTGGGAATGATTCATAGTACAATGCTCATACTCTAATTTATTCAACCACGCCGAATCATATCCAGACCAACAATCACTGTAGATAATGCTTCCTGGAGCAATATATTAAAAAAGTATATTTGTTAATGTCTCTTTGGTTCTGTTAGGAACAAGAACCACTTAAACATCTTGTCAGAATCTCTTTCTAGGCCACCAAAAACCCATTGGCCTTCCACTCTGTGGCCCCTATTATAGTTTCTCTTACCAAATTTACTTTCATCTATCTCCACAATCTTACCTGGACCACTGATAACCTGATTATGCTTTTGAATGGAGATACTGCAAATACTTCTACAGAAATTGAACCAATTCACAATGGCCTCTATTGCAATTCCGCACTCATTTCTAATGCATTCTTGAGGCATTCTCATAGCCCAACAATACATTATTAGCAACATTTGTTCTAATGTAAGATATGAACCATAAAACCAAGTACCTCTACGAAGCTAACATTGGAAATTGCATCTTTTCCCTTTGCAGTTCCACTTCGTTCCATCCTTCGTTCCCCTATTGTCTCCTCTCAACTGCATGATTTTTCCACACTTCTCACACTCTCTTCGCTCAGGTAACATACTAATATGGATGCAAGCAATTCCTGCAAGCAAGCAATTCCTGCATGTGTCGTGATATTTGGACTAGAATTGCTAAATTCCAATGCCATCAAAATTGCAATTGAATTGCAAGAAAAGAAAGAGAATTCTGAAATAGAACCGGACTTAAAGGAATTGCACTTTTGAAAGGTGAATTACAGGCCGAATCGCAAGGAAAGCAAGAAACTCAGAAAGACAATAAGAATTATTTTTGTTTCCATTCTTATATAGGCCAAAACCCTGGAGTAGTTGATCGGTTGAGGAAGGAGGTGAACGTATTTGAAGCTGTTCTGTCGATCGTATCTGAAACAATGAATGCCACAAACTGTTTCGTTGGCTGTTCCGTTGGAGGAAGGAAAAAAAAAATTGTCGCAAATGTCGAAATTTTGCCCGCCTGCCTGCCCGAAACCGAAAACTAACGAAAATTGATTCCGAGGAAAATTGATGCATGGACGAAGGGACAGCCACACAAGGCAAGTCAAATTGGAGAAAGAATTGGACAGTGAACTTGAAAACCATGGAACCATCCATCATCAAGGAGATCAGAAACATGCCTGAACAATGGACGCTAAAGAATCGTTGAAGAACCTTTGCTGATAGAAAACAAAAAACCGAAAAATACGGCCCATTATATAGGCAGTTGAGAACAGATGCCCAGAATCGGTGGCTTGCTTCAAAACCAAGCCGCCATCGTTGTCTGAAACTTTGCTTTGCTTGGAAGTGTTTCCTGATAAGCAGATAAACTCGATTCTTGAGGCTATTTGAGGAGTCCATGTAAAATCTGTTAATGCTTCTTAATTCATGTGATATAGTATGCTTGCTTGGGGATTGAGCCACTTGGCTTTTAATGTTGTGAATTAGCACCACTCTAGTGCTATATTATGACTTGGAAAATATAATATATGGCATTTTATTGTATATAACATTGCATGGTGTTTGTTCATTTGGTAATTTTGGCAACTTCAATGGTTTCCACTGCGTAATTTTATATTCTCTGTGTTACCCATTTGGGGATTTGAGATGCAACCATTACAACATCCACAATACAATAGCAAAGAATCCACCAGCATCTAGCAACAAACATGTTAGCGAGGATTAAAAAGTACAATATAACCCATTCAAATGGCCAACTTAACCTAACCCAACACATATAAAGCTGCCTAATGCTAACCCATGAATCACCACCACGCCATCACTCCTAAATCCTAAAACTCAAAGATAAACCCCACAAAATTGCACCCACAAAACCTTCATGTCTTAGACCCTCGCAAATTCATATCATGTTACTCTACATAGAATATGCAACCAGAAACAAAGGCTGCTATCTACGGCCCAAAATGGAGCACAACTGATAAATATGTCAATCCAACAGCTCTCGATCCAAACGGCACCCCTTGTGTGATTTGGTCATTGATTTATGGTTCGTCTATGATCTAACTTCCTCTAGACTACGCCTAATGGATTTTGTTTTTAACCATTCTTGTGATCCATATCAGTAGTGGCAGAAGAAGATCCCAAACTGCATTGCATAAATTTCCAGCAAGTCATATAGATGGTAGAAAGGGGCTTGATGATGATAGAAAAGGTCTTCGAGACCACAATAATAGGAGATACAAATCGGTGTGGAGTCCAATTCATGTAATCGTAGATTAATTATCATATGTATTTGAAAATTCTTATACACTCAGCAATCTCAATGTTGTGTTAGAGTTATAGACAAACACCAAGGCTCAATCTCTCTAGATCTAGATGGACTTTTGGCATCCATAAATCTTTATGAAATAGAGGTACATCTTAGTATTCTAATTGAACTAGGCCTCAAATTTAGCAAATGCCATGCTCGTTTTCCGCATTTTTTGCTCGTCAAAAACAGGTGAAAAAAAAAATAAATGGCAAAATACGTTTTGGCATTTGTTCAAAATGGTCATAGAATTGTTACTACATGTCATCTACAAGTAGCTAACATGATAAACAAATGGGTGAGATAGCCTACATTGTTCAATCAAGAATACAAGCGGCAAAGTTCTAAGAGGACAACAAGGCTGATTCACCGCCCTACGAGGCTGTAAACAGGAGAGCTCAGAGGCGAGCTTGTTTACTTGTTGGAACAGCCAAACCTCTACAAAACCCTAGATCAAACAAACCTTGCAACCTTTGCATTGAGCATATAAGGTGCATTAGTATGGCGAGGTCCAACCTAAAATCGTATAGCCAGACAAGGAACTCACACGTAAGAATAGACTGACCCTATATTTCGTTCATTAGATAAAGATAAAGATAAACATTTTTAACGTCACGCCACTTGGCAGCGTCCAATCGGACATGTGACGACAGTACAAAGGGACCGAAGTCCTGAAACAACAAAAGAGGGACCGAAGTCCTAAAACAGCTCAAGAGGGACCGAAGTCCGTGCACATCGTAAGTTTGTGCTATATACACAAACTTACACTGTATAAGATCACCATTTTCTGTTCGAACTTAAAAACACATAATTCCTCCAATTTAATTTGAAAAATGTATAAAAATTTTGTATTTATGTGGCTTTTGTACACCCAAGCTTATCCCTAACTTCATTTGTTCCTTCGTTTAGTTTACAAAGACCTACATATCTTCATTGGTGTTCAATTAACCATAGCGGATAGGTGCTTCACTACATTTTCTTTTTTATTATACATTTAGCATGGGTTTCTGCAATGGCAATGGAAACCCCTAAAAAATAATAACTAAGGGTATGGTACAAACGCTTTTCATTGTGCAGCAACCTCCAATGCCTTTTCAACTACTTCCACAACAGGCATGTACATCACTCGTTTCTTGTGCTTGAGATCTACAAAAGTATTACCCAAAATATATGCCTGCCCTATGCCCATTCCATCTACTTGTTGCACTGTTCCCATTGTCCTTTTCAAATCTTGTAATTTGAACTGTACTTCTCCCAATTCCATCAATAACCCAGTACTATTATCAGGTTTCTTAGTTTGTGATTTAATGCATGATAATTTTTTTCCAGACTTACTACAACCTACTGCCTTTTCTTTTTCAAAGGTCTCCACAGCAATAGTCGCTTGACTGGCTTTCAAATTAGCCTCCTCCTTACAAGGTTCAAGACATCCTTTTTTTAATGTTTGATAGCGTGCATTCCTGAACCAGACGTTTACCTATAAATTTACAGAGTAACTCATCTCAATCCAGTAAAATTAAGAATGTCCTGATTTTTTCAATTTGACATATAAATATACCTTTGCAAATGAAAGACCAAGCTCCCTTGCCAAGTCTTCCTTACATGACCTTGGAGGTAGTTGATTCTTGGCAAATATCTCCCGCAGCCTCTATACACAGCATTGATGAGTGGTATCTTAGTCATGTAAATAGTATCCAATACATGCAAGAAATATCTTTGACTTTTGTGCAACAGAAACATGATTATGCAGAACTCAAATCCTAAGCACCTGTTCGTATTTCATTGTATTCCAATCATCATGCAGTGATAAGATTAATTATAAGACTTAAATCTCCAGTTATCGCATGTCTCTTTATATTTTCAAGAATCTGTTTCATAACACAATTAGGCCATGCTTTTGCACTGAATGTGTGTCCTCTCATAAATGCAATGCTCCTTCAATTTCTTATACAAGTAATTACTCAACAAAGATCAGTGCAAGCTAATCACTCAACAAAAATCAGTGCTGCTTTGGTTGACAGATAGAAAGCTGACTAGTTACACAGACGCACCAACACAGCATGCTTTTTTGAGATTTTGGCTTTCTAATTCAATTTTCGTACTCGGTTTAGTGTCTCTTTATTGTGTCCCCAACTTTTTATGCCTCCAAGCAAAGAATTAGCTTTTGCATTGCAAATCGTCTCAAACTGGCAAATCAATTTGCAAAAAATGTTTCCAAACAACAGCTTCCAGTGATTAAATTAAATGCCACCACTTCCATAATCAAAACCCTTTTTATTCATTCTCCAGTATCAACATTCATTCTCCACATAGTTCTACGAATTATAGTTTTCTGCAATGTGCATATGTACACAGCCAAATATTCCAACCAACAACAACACATTGCAATCAGAAAAAGACCACGGTTTGTGCATGTTAATTCCTGTGCATTCATGTAGAGACCAGCAGGAGGATACAGGCTTAATAAGCAATGAAAACTAGCAGAATGGCAATGAAAGGCAAGGCAGAGAAGTGCTAGAGTACCTCTAAAGCATCACTTGGAATTTTTGTCTTTTTTCGTCTTGGCATGTCCTCAGCATCATGATCACTTGGGCCGGCCTTTACTTCCTTTTTTCTCCGGATCTTGCCCATAGAGCCCGCGACATTTTCTTCATGGTCCCCACAAGTTTTCTTCTGACTCTCTCTCCTGCCAGGACCCCAGTCCATATCCTCACTCTGCTGGTCACTATCTGAATCATTCTTCCCAAACATCTCCTGCACAGAAGACAATTAGAATCAGCTTACATCAATCATCAAAAAAATTTAAGAGAAGCATGATAGCTCAATATAGAAATTTAAAGTAATGTTGCAGCAACTTTGTAGCTTTCCAGAGTGCCTCAGTTAATAAAGCTAAACTTGAAGACATTTGTCCAATAAAGTGCAACAACTTACATCATTAAGCTTCTTATAATCCACCTCCGGTCTTTGCCTTTTTCCAGAAACAACTGTCTCTCCATCATCAATTTCCTCTAATTCAGCTGCTATCCCTCTCTTTGTTGCACGGCCCTTAACTCCCTGCTTTCTCTCAGCCTGTTCTGCATCGGCACTTGTTTTGTTGAAGTCTGGCTCATCATCATACAAGTTGCATTCAGATTCATCAGAATCTGACAAATCAGAGCTAGATGAACCACTTGAAGCACTGAAAGAACTTGAGTCAGAACCGTCTTCAGGACCCATGTCCTTTTTTACGTTTTCCTTTTCTTGTCCTTCAGGATCATAATCATCATCCTCTGAATCATCAGAGAGCAAGTCGTCATCCATTCCTCCAGGTGGATTAGCAGCTTCAGGAAAAATTTCCTGACCAAGACACAACCACAATGACATAAATATCTAGGAACCACTGACCTGGAACACAACTGAGATCCACCTAAGTTCCATCACGTTACCTCCCACTTGCTTTCGACCTCAAAATTTGTACCTAAGTAATCATTAATTGCATACAAACAGTCCAGCTTGCTGTCACAAGCATTGCAGAGCCAACCCTCGTCTCCTGGCGGAACTGTAATTGGAGCACGTTTAAAACACTCAAAATTCTTTTGACATATAGATCAAGGACTCCCAAACAGCAAAAACTCAAATTTAAAAAGTAGGGCATTACTATCTTCATTTTCCAAAGGAGGACTTAGGCATTTCTGGTGAAATCCGCGGTTACATGCCCCATCGCACAGAATGATATCATTATCAATGAGTGCTTCATGTGAGCCACATATTGCACAGAATATCTGCATAGATAAAATGAGTTGTAAAACCCAAAACACTGGATGATTATTGCTGCACGAAACCTACCTCTTCAGAATCTATCTGCCCTTCAGAATCAAATGCTGCCTCCTGAATTGCACCTTCTTGGCACAATAAATCTAGTTCCCGGATTGCATCACGAATTGCAAGCTTGAATTTTAAAATCTGAGATGCAGCTCTTTGCAATTCCTTCTCTGGCCTCACCTTTTCTCGGCTAGAAATGATCAAAATGCAACAAAAATATTCAGTTATCTCTTCCAAACCTCTCAAGTCAGACCAATCATGTCCTCAATTCTACCAACATATACCTAACAAAATATCGCATCAAAATGAGACCACTTATCATCTTATGTAGGGTCTAGACAAGTTCTCGAACTGGTAGGCATTTCATAAGCATTTAACAGGTAACTTTAGTTCAAGATTTAACCAAGATACATTGTTGATTTATGCAACCCTACAATAGTCTTAATTTAATTCCTAAAATCTGTAAGTATTTTTATCAGTTTTTTTCTGCATGGCATCCAAAAGTCATGGTTTACCTACATCAGCAACTTTCCCTGATTATCACGTGAGCATTCCTTTTTATGTAACTAAAAGCAAAGCATACAAGCAGGCAAGCCTAAGCTATTTAGGGTTCACTTTCATTGATTTGAACAAGCAAACAAAACCAAGCTCCAAGGCACACCTTTGACCCTTCCAGCCTTCGTTGGAATAGGCATCAATAAAATTTTGCTCCAATCTCATGCGGATAAATAGGTACTTTACTCGTTTTTTCAGTTTTGATGCTGCATCCTCTGTAACTTCCTGGGCATCAACCTTCTTCCTCTTCTTCCTTTTCCTCTTTTCTTGTGATTTTTGCAGTTCATCTTTCGGGGTTCTATTTTCTCCCTTTGAATGGGGCTGGACAAAGAGCACCCGTGCATTTTTGTGTCCATTTAAAGTAGTTGGTTTATTTGCCTTATCCCTGTTCCGAGCCCTAGGCAACTGCTGGACAGACTTCTCTGCAGAGTTGGCACCTTTCTTGGACTTTGCATCTCGCGCAAGTCTTTTCATATTCTTCAGGTCACCATTTTCTGAAGCCAATGCAGCACGTCCCCTTGTGAATATGGCAGCTATTTCAGTGGCTCGTCTTCCAGACCTAACCCTACCATTGACATCCTGGGGCACTCTGCTCGCATTAGACGGATCTGAGGCTTGAGTAGCACTTCTTTTTAGATTTAACTTTGCACCCTGGGATTTACCCATATGTCACAGTTCCAAGCAAAACTCTCTCAAAGAACCACTCAACCTCTGTATCCTCATTTACCTCACTTTGTCCAGAGGATTGCACCTGTGTCAAAACAAGATTCCAACAAAAATGGTAAGCAAAAGCAGCATACTTTGCTCCAAAAACAATCTACTCTTTTTGCAATGTTATGCTTTTTGATGTAAATAAGCTCGGAAAGTTAACCAAAAATCTTGCATGGATACAGAAAGAGCAATGCAGAGATAAGGAGATATACATACACAGTGAATTTGTGCATTTATTCTTTGAGGACGTATGAATTCCGTGCCTGAGAATAGGAGATCAGGAGCAGCCGAAAAAAATATAGGGCAGATCCAAAATCAGGGACCCAGATTGGGTCTGCGTCTTCAACAATGGGGCACCTCGGCCTAACTGATTCGTTTAGATTGCCTTACGTACGAGCTCAAAAATAGAGTTCTTGGGTTCCCTCTCAAGTACCGATTGTCCCTCCCAACATGCAACCTTTAAGCAACCCTAAGTGCATTTTTTGCAATATTTGAAACATTAAATAAACACGAGTCTTTTTTGGGTTGCCGGCAAACCGTCGTGGGGTATAGGGCATATTCCGAGTATATGCTGGTATATAGCCGAATATTTTGTATGACTGGCCTAAACTTGCTAGTGCAAGTAATCTCCGCGTCGATGCCTGGTGAAGAGAATGCCCGTATTGCTGGGCGAGATTAGCTATTGGCGAATTTATCTGATAGAGTTGTAGCACTATTGAATAAGCAAGGTTTCATTTCTGGCACTTCCCCTAACACGTATAGAACAATTTTTGGTATGGAACAGTTTCTGGTATGTTTTATGCAGGACATTTTAGCTCGGATGGTGCTCTTGTGCAAAGATGCAATTGAGGTAGGGCTCATCTATGGAATATGCAAACAAACGCATTTTGTTTGGCTATTTGCATTCTGCCAGTAAAAAGATTACAATTGAAGCTCTAAGAGTCTATTATGAGATGGTAATCTTATATTTATTCCCAATGATTGGCATACTGCATTGCTACCTGTCTATTTAAAGGCATACTATCATGAGCATGAGTTGATGCCCTATGCACATTACATATTATTCATTTATGATATTGCACATCAGGTGTGTCTTGTATCCAGATATGCTTATGAATCCAGTTTTCCATCATTTTATTGCTTTCCCATTGGAAATAGCAGGGTTGGGGCCCAAAACATCTTGACTCGTTGCCCGAAGTCACCTCCCGTGTGAATATGCACCCAAACCAAAAGGGGTTTCAGGGGGAATTAATTTTACAGTATTGGATGTAATGGTTTGTGTTAACTAAAATTTTTTTGGCCCCTTCGGGGCCTTGGGGATGGTGTAGAGAAGGATAGACAAAGTACACAACATATGTACTGCTATTATAGACATATTCAAAACATCGTAAGCATATGTTTATTCTGGAATTTAAATTACCAAATAAAACAATAAACAATATATAAAGTTTATGCGCTTCAATAAGGGTGTCTTCATTGATGTGCCAGTCGAACAGTCTACAACCATAATGACATCATGCCAATAGGGTTATAACCATGTGCAGGTGGTGATGTGCAAAATAACAGGGGGTTCATATGGATATGTAAATTACCATTCTTGAAATCATAGACCTGAAACAATTGAATGGCCTGTTATGAAAAAAAAAAAAAAAAAAAAAAAAAACGCTAGCAGAAATGCAGGGGTGGGGAAAGGATAGGATAGGAAAATGAAGAACTGGGAAAGAAGAAGAGAGGAAGCTTTACGAAGGATCCAAACTAGGATGGCTTGGATTGATTGCGTAGTTGGGTTAGGGTGGGGAGTTATTATTTGTCGAATATGAAGCTAGATTACTGCATTTTTGGTTTCTACATTCTTTGTTTATTTGCTTGTTGGAGTTAGATGGACATTAGATTGAGAATTGAATTAGGGTTTATTAGGTTTCATGGAGCAAGTTTATTTTCTGTGTGCAAGTTTTGTTATGAATTTAGTGCACTGTAGTTCAAGTTGTTGTCATCTTATCTATTATTTTGTGAAGGCTTTGATATATGTGCCAGGAACGCCGCATGTAACGCCGCATGCGGCATTCCCTTCCCGCTTGCAGCTCCTCTTGCCGGGCGCGGGCTGACATTATTGATAGCCAATTTTTGAACTGGCCGAGGTGTGGAATGATGATACGAATTATCTTTCTTCCTTCCTGCTCTTCTATTCTGCACTCACGACCTGACGATTTTTGGCGCATGTGCCTTGGTTTATATCAGAAACGACAAAACCATGCTAGCATGAACTGCAAACAAGTCTCAGTTCTTTTATAGGCTGGCTTTTGGATCAACGTAATGCTGTTTCTCGCTGAAGTGTGTACATCATAGCACACAGCACCACGGTCTTGGAGGTATTTTGTTGTTATTCTCATAGATGATATTTTGGTTTGTTGGAATTTCTAGAACATGAACATTTCTTTTGTTGATATTCTTTTGCAAATAGGAACAACACCATATGGGAAACAAAATCTTTATTGCCTATTTCATTGCATTGCTTGGTTGGATCCGATAACAAACCTGGTGGAAGCCGGCACTTGTACTATTTTTCAGAGATGATTGATTCAAAACAAGATATTCTTTTGCAATGCCATTGCGGTTCGTGGGATCTTTTGTTTGATTTTTAACTCCTCGACTAGGTCTTGGTTCTTTGCCGTAACTGGTGATCATTCTTGACAGCAACATATGCACATTACCCTAAATGTTTGCTACCTTTCTTTGTTTTTCACTACAAGAGATTGGCCATTTAACAACGTCCATATCGACGTCTGTGCCAGTTTGTGCGACGTCTGCTCGCGTCGCACTTACGATGGACAGACGTGGTTAGGGACACGTCGTGGCCCACGTCGCACGCGACGTGGTCCAGACATCGCCACAGACGTCGTCCAGGCGTCAGGCAGACGTCGTCGCGACGTCGGCCATACGTCGCGCGCGACGTGTAACGCACCTGCACACCTGGCACCCACGCATGCCACAGGTCGGGCCACGTCTGCAT
>JAANSK020256064.1:0-12768 GCA_011763485.2 Isoetes engelmannii
ATCACATTTGGACAATAGGAGATCCTTAGCTGTCTACATTCCCCAGGTACACTCTTCTACTTGAGAATTGTGTTGAGCCTATGATAATGGTAATAGATAGCAGCTTGTCTTCTATCACATTTCAATGATAGGAGATCCTTCGCTGTCTACATTCCCCAGGTACACTCTTCTTCTTGAGAATTGTGTTCGGCCTATGATAATAGTAACCTTGGTCACACTCGAAGGTTGGGAATACTTGTCAAATTAATTATATGCTGTCAGGCGGCAATATCAGAAAACTTTCTATTCCTAGTTATAGCTTCTCTCTTTTGCATGAATTTTTTTTATGTAAGTATCAATGTAATGCTCGTGGGCGCTTCACTTCCCTGATCTCTGCTTCCTTGTTTATGAATTTTCATCAAATTGAAGCTTACTGCGGAAAATTGGTTGTCTTTAAGAATAGAAAGGATTATACAACATCTGGCCTCCTTGTATAAAATAGTGGCCTTAGTGTCACGGCAGGGCAAACTTTCCTATACAAATGATATTAAGAGGTCTGACTATAAATTTTCAGCACACCTTTGCTTTGTCAAAATGTGTAAGCTCATTTTGATACTCGTTCAACAAGGTAGGCACAATATAAGTAACTGTTTATCTCTTTTAACAGGTGGTAAACTTGTTAGTGAAGCTGGCAGGAAGCTCATCAAGTGAGATAGTGAGGTTAAAAGCAGCCTCAGCTTTGGGCAAACTATCTCCTGATCTTCGGCAAACGTATCTTCCATGAGAATGCAATAATACAAGCCTGCATTAAACGCCAATATGGAGTATGTAAATTATTATGTTTGATAATATTATAAACTCTTGAACCTTTTCTGAGTTGGATCTACGGCAAGAAAGTATAAACTTCTCGTTAAATATGTTTGAACACCGTGAAATATGTGTAAAAGCCCTCAATGTCTGACACGTCCCTATTCATCAACATCACTTAGACAGCGCCATCTCATAACCAGCATGTTCTCGCTGTTACATTATTCAAGGCATGATCATTGTTTATGACTGTTCCATCCATCAGTCACAACTTGGAAAGGCAAGTCTGCAAAAGAACTTTAAGCACAACTTACTCTACATGTGTTTGCAGATTCAACAAGTATTAGACAATCCATATGAAATTGAGTGATTATATCTTTATATTTCCTCCTAAGACTGGGTTCACATGCAGCGTAGAAGACGTCACAGTCATGCAAAATGCCTCATCGTTCTTCGAGCAGCATCACGGGGCCGCCTCTATTTACACGGTAAAATAGGGCCCCTCGGAGGCGTCTGCTGCATGTGAACCCAAACTAAGATAAAATTGACTAAGTGGAGCATACTTGTCTCCTTGCTTCCATAAAAGAAATGCTTTCTGTTGCATAGGTTCATCTTTCCTTGAGGTAACCACTTCCATAAGCAATTTCGCTTTGAGATATAGAATTGTCATCTTGTTCTATCCATCCCTTTCTGGTCATAAGCTTTTGTAAATGCAATTACCAAACTTAAGTTATGTAGAAAATTGTCGAGGGCCTTGATGCAACAACGCAAAGTTTGTCAGAATGAGTTTAAGAAGCCAACCAAAAGTGATTATCCTATTAATGATCTTGGAACATTGGCTTTGGCGCCATTGTTTCTTACTAACCTTTTGTTCAAAAGTTCTACTATGCCAACCTACGTTATTTTATTGGGAAAATTACCAAAATACCATTAAAGTTTGCCAAAATTACCAAAAAACCACTAAACCCAGTGGTATTTTGGAAAATAAGCAATAACGTTTTTTCAATGACTTGAATGCAAATGTTCTCTTCAGATAAAACCACAATCTCAAGTTATGTGATTTTTCATTTCTTAAATTTTGAAGAACTCAGGAGCTTATAACTTAAAATTTTCGACTCCAATTCAGACGATCTTATGCTCGTTGGAAACATATCAGCTTAGTCTACAATTTATCTGAAGGGCACATTTGCATTTAGATCATGGGAAAAATATTATTTTGGCAAACTTTAATGGTATTTTGGTAATTTTCTCTATTTTATTTGCTAACTACATTTGACGGTTGGATGGAGACGGTTGCCAAATTATGTCAGGCATGGATGGAGACGGTTGCCAAATTATGTCAGGCATAAGATTTCGCGCGGATGAGGTTTCATAATATATTTTTTTTGTATTATATAAAATTCCTTTTCACGTTTTTACAGGCTATAAATTTTATTCAGATTATCTCCATTTTTTCCTGTACAGAGCCAGATCGATTTGATCCTGAATGAGCCAGATTCTAAGCGATTCTTCTTACGTAAAGATGGGTTAGGAGCCATTCAGGCTGCTGTAAATCAGAATGCTGGGTAAGAAAACATACCAGAATGCAAGGTAAGAACCCGGAATGCAGGGTAAGAACGCTGGAATTTAGGGTAAGAACCCGGAATGCATGGTAAAAATGAAGATCGGCGAAGAACAGTAGAGTAACAGAGTTTTTGCCTCCGTTGAAAGATTGGGGCGAACATTCTTGGAAAGAAATGGTGCCACGTGGCGCATGGCGATTGGCTCCACGGCCTGAATGGCTCCTAACCCGTCTTTATTTGTATACATAATTGATCCCACTAGACCTCTAATAGGGTGCTCCTCATTCCCATGTAAACCTCATTTTGTAGATGGTCCATCAAGGTGTTGGCCATACAATCATGCAATGTGCCAGTGATTTAAATATCTTAATAACGTGTATTTGTTGCACAACCAAAGCTTATTCGAAGGTTAGATGAGGAACTATTCCTCAACACGTTATGTGGATCACAAATCATAGGTGGGGTTTGTATAACTGACATTTAGGAGTATACTTGACTGGTCTCCATCCCTTCTACGCATACAAAAGCGGTGCAACTAGTTAAAACATCCAAAAAATGATATGAGTTAGTATGTAACAAAAATGTGAGAAATAAGAAACATCTGAGACCAGTTAAAGCAATTTCATATAAAATGACATTAAGAAAGACCCTAAGCAGCAACCTGATTATCTATACTATCTAGATACCTATAGTGTAATAAAATGAGCAAAAATGTGGACACATGTAGACTTTCGACGACACTTGCAAAAAGCTCCGGAGTTGCCATTTTTGCAAGCACTTAGGTTGCACTTAGGTTGTACTAGTCTATATAATTATTGTAAGAAACTATTTTCTGCCTCATAAAGGCTCTGTGGTAGTCTATGGTTACATAACAAGCACTTTACGTGAAATTGTGTCACAATTGGATGTTGTCGTTCTTGGCCGGCTGAGGACAGTGACCGCCCTCTCTTCATCAGACCAATGCAGCGGGCATATGAGGAGAGATCGCAGTGGTTTGGGGCTAGGAGGGCCAGGGACTAGATTCAACATAAGCAGTAGAAGAAAAGATCTGGTGGAGGTTTGTAATTCTCTTCTTTTCGGTGGCAGTTTTGGCAACAGGTAATCCTCTAACGAGGTTCTATTATTTGGTGATTATGCACTATGTCTTTGAATAGGCATGCCAAAATGGCAAATCCTTGTGGATGCCGGCCTATCAGGTGAAGAGTGGAGGCTGCAAAACTAGGTAAACGAGATCTTTTTTTTTCTTTTCCAACAGGGGAAATCATAATCTGTTTCTTTGTGAAGAATTCGTCTTTGGCATTTCCTTTCCTTTCCTTTCCACTCTCTCTACTAGCAGGAAGGTTCAGCTTCTAGAATTGATTGTCAGAAAGGTTCTCTTATCAGAGGAATAACAAAAATTGCAATTTTGAGTTGAGTAGGGAATTCTCCAACAATGCGGCACTGATGGAGATTATCTTTGTTAAGTCTACCTGGGGATGAGCTCCCAGAGAATGGGGAGAACTACAGTCTTGAGAAGTTCTCAAAATCTGTGGAAGTAATAGAGGCTTTCCCAATAATACGACACTGCTGGATGTTATTTTGTCTTAGTCTACCTAGGGATGGGATCCTAGATGAATGGGTTGTTGGTTCTTCAAGATCTCTTATCAGTACAGAGTTAGGGGCCTTGTACTGCAAAGCAAAGTTGCTTTAACATTGCATAAACAGATTTTGGTATCCTTGTTTCACTTTGTGAGCCTTTGGCATCGTGGGATCATCATCTAGATTCGGTTTTGATGCGGATGGGGAAGATTATGAGCTTTCAAGATTAAAGGGGGGTTCACATTTGAAACCCATACGGGACACTTGAGTGACTCCTAGGGGGTTTTTTACCCCTTGAACCATACATATACTTAGGGGGTAGGGGGGTTTTTTGGCACTTGCCTAGTGTAAATTTCATTCGTAAGGGGTCAAAGATGCCTTTTAAAAACCCGTATACAGGGGGGTTTTTGGTTAACCTACGAATGCACATGGCATATCCTCTATAGGCATAGGTGAACCCCCCGGGCAAGATTAACAGCTATTGGAGCATCTAATAAGTTTTCGCAAAAACAAAATGAAGAATTTAAGATTGTCTTTTAGTAATTATGTTCTTGCTGAAACACTGTACTTTTTATTATGTTATTATGTTTAGGGAAAAACTGTGAAATACCCTTATGTCTTGCTAAAATTGTCTAAACGCCCCTCGTTTTAGGGGTATTTTTATGGAAATAACCGCAACTTTCTTGCGATGATCATGAAAACGTACTCTTCAGATGTATTGTAGAGGAGGAGGAGATCTTTCCATCAAAGTTAAGATCACCGAAATCGGAGTCCGAAATTTTAAGTTATGGTCTTCTAAACCCCTCCTACATTCTTACAAATTTTGTGTGTGTTAAAAATCACATAACTTGTAATTTCGGCCTCCGATTTAGGTGATCTTAGATTTGATTGAATGATCTCATCCTCCTCCACAATACATCTGAAGAACATATTCTGATTTGAATCATTGCAAAAAAGTTACGGTTATTTCCATAAAAATACTCCCAAAACTAGGGGCGTTTTTCCCTTATGTTTAATATAAAGTTCAAAGAAAAAAAGAGACATGTTATTCATTAGCTGCAAATAATATAGTTCTTAGCTGCAAATAATATAGAACTCTTTTAATGTTTTCTGTTTTGTGCCATCTTGTTGCAGCTTGGCACGTGCTTTATGTAGTCCTGCCTGGACAGAAAAAAGCTTGTACAAAAGGTCAGCATCTTTATTCAGGCAGATACTTATTTACATGCATGTAAATTTTTGTTCTTGCTCTCCATTTTTTGGAACACATTATTGTTAATGATGATTAAAAAGAGACTTCGAGATGCATCAAGGCAAATCCATGGTTTTTAATTCCCACAATGAATTGGAGGCCTGAACATGCATTTGGAGATAACAGACAACATACCTATGGATATAAACTAATCTTTGATCCTTTGTGTCCAACTGTTCTTATTTCATACTGTTTTTTCTTCATATCTGGTTCGTGTTTTGCAAAACAAATATCATTTTGCCACAATAACTCTTCTCGGTTCAAAACCCTTGGTAGCTTGACAAGTAGCTTTGCTTAGTACATATGCTTGTTTGTCATTTCAAGGGGCCCCCTCTCTAAGTAAAGAATACTTTGACAAAACCTATAAGTGAAGCTGTCAGAAAAGAAGTGATCTCCGATTTTAACATATTACTGGTTTAGATGTTCAATATGCATTGAGGTTTCTAACACGATTAGATTCGCTCCCACATGTGGTCCAAAAGGCTTCATACCAAAGTTCTGTATTCACAAATAAACTCTACAGTGAAGAAAAGAAAGTCTTCCTACACCGTCTGCTGAAAAGAAAACTGAAGACCTGGATTACACGTGAATTTAACTATTGCACATAGCATACACATGTAATGTAATTCCCAGGCTAAGGGCACCAATCTAAAGCCCAACAACAACTAAGCAGTTACTCAGTTATGAGGTATTTATATGCAGCACATTAGAAACTCTTTACTCCTACGGCATTACCTCTGGAAAGGCATCCACCAACGTCGCCGACTGTGACTTTCACTTGAGCCTGCCATCTGCTCTATACAGGGTTCCTGAAAAAATTCGTGTTGCTGATTGTGCAACTGATTTCCTATAAGGTGATTCCCTAGACATATAACCAATACAAGTCCCATCATACTAAGGACAGGACCTGCTGCAAGAAAAAACCAACCCCTACCACGAGTAGATCTTGACCTTCCATTATTGTGTACTGAACTCTCATTTTCCTCAGTTTCTTCAACAATGCCTGTTGATTCTGCTTCTAGCTGGCTGTTTACGTCCGCTCCTTCACTTGCACTGGACACCTGCTCCAAAGGCTCATCATTTGGCCGATCGCTGCTACTTTCATTTGCCTGGCTACTTTCTTCTGAAGTCTGCTCACCTGATTGATTCACATGTTGAGATGCCAAAGTTTGACACCTGCTTTGTTTCTGTTCCTCGTACTCAGGATCATCTGTCGGAAGTTCATACCGGCAAACAGGACATGAATTTCTAGCATTAAGCCAAGGTAAAATGCAATCCTGGTGATATAAATGAAGGCAAGGAAGTTGCTTTGCAGGCTCTCCAAGTGCAACTATGTCTTTGCAGATTGCACAGACAGCCATCCCATCATTAACATGACTCTGATCTATAAGTACAGAAGGCAAGCTTTCAACTGCGGATTTTGCTGCTGGTGGCGCCCCTCGACGAGAGTTGTCATTCTCAGCAAGCTGCTGCAGGAGCTGTTCAAAACCACGAGCATCAACATAATCTCCAGGGTTGCCAACATACATAGGCCCCTCTGGAAGCTCCAATCTGACCTCAATGTTATGACCAACCAAATCCCGAAGTAATTCCTGCAAATATTGATGCAGACTCCGCTCTGTATTTCTTTCTCCAATCCTTAAATGGCCAGCATCTTGCCTTGATCGTCGACGATGTTCATGACCAGGCTGATCTGCAGCCAATTCCCCGTTGTCAATAGCCACATCAGTATCAGCTCCTTCTGTTTCACCTCCATCTTCATCCTCATCAACCTCCTCCCATTCTTCTTCATCATCATCATCTGCAGAGTCCCATCCCTCCAACTCCAAGCGCATACCTTCTCCTTCACTCTCACTGCCATCATCCTCTCCCTCATTCTGTTGTATAGGACCCCTTTGCCTTACTATAAGAAGATGACCCCCATTGGATAAGCCATCCAATGGCTCATTCTCATTCGCCTGTCTTTCATCAGTCTGATTGGTGGTGGTTGTTTCAGAAGAAACGTGAACATCAGAACCAACATCAGTAGTTGGTGCTTGATTATTGTCACCAGCATCAGCATGGCGTAAATTGTTAGAACGTGCAGCCTGACCTATCAATTGCAATAGATGCACTAGCTGCTGAGGATAAAGATGTTCTAAAGCATCTGACAATGAGACAGCCTGTGGCCCTGCATGACCAGTTCCTCTGCGACGGCGTCTTCTAGTAGTATGTTGCAAGTCAGGTTGAGCAGATGACATTGCTTCAATAAAGCCACTTTGACAATCAGTACAGACCATCGCAGAAGAGTTGCTCCCTGTGTTCCCATCTTCAGCCTGAACAGAAACTTCCTTACTGCACTGGTAACACCAGTATAACGGATCATTTCCAGCCCTCTCCCCATTATTGGAGGTGGCTGCATTTAAGTCGGCATCTAATTCTGGACTACCAGATGAATCAGCCATTCGAGCGATTAGACCTGAAAGCCAAGCTACTGCAGATTGAAATAGCATAAAGCAGCAAAAAGGTTGGAACTAGTTCTTTTTTCTTAAATTAGACAACCAAAAAGGGAGTATTTTCTACGCCAAAAACAAAAAGCGATTACATACCTTGAGGTTCAAGTTAAAGCTCCTTCATAGATGATGCACCGAACCGAAAGCAACCCAAACATCAGAATCCACAGCTAGGTATTAGATAAAAGAATCTCACGGCTTCCTGCCTTCAATTCAGGAGAAGCGCATGCAATCTGAATCCATAATCAGAATATGCCCCCGAAGAAACAGAAACTGAACTTGAAACGCCCAGGTGATTTTTTTGCAAGAAAGAAGCCGAACGATCCACCAAAACCCGCTGCAAAACCGCCGATCGAAAGAGGAAGAGGAGGCAAGATGGAGCAGCGTGATTTACAAGAGATCTGAAGAGCGACGAATTGATAGAAAAGCATAAAGGAATCGTGGAGGGAGATTCAAGGAAGAGGACAAAGCGGCACAATGGGTCAGAAGAAGAGGAGGAAATCGCTCTGTGTAATGGAAAAAATAGGGTGAAATGAGGAGTCCTTTTGGGGTCCGGGTAAGTCACAACCCTTCATACGGATACGTATCCCATACGGGTATATATGACGTATGCTTGGGCTTTGGGGGGCCTTGCATGTCCACATCTTCAATTCATTTAATCTTTGTCTTGTGCTCCACATACATATTTTTTTTTTGAAGAACGAGAGACAATTTATATTAACTGGTACACACATATATTTTTGCATCCCGGTCCCCACATCCTTGCTTTCACACAAAAATTATGGTGGTTAGATCCCCAGTCCCCACATCCTTGCTTTCAGGAAAAGTTCTCGGAGCGATTGGAGGAGCAGAACCAGGCACTGGCACTAGCAAAAGTTCAAGAGCAACTGGAGGAATAGGACCAAGCACTGTCACTGACTGTTGAAAAGGTGCACTATCTTAGCCCCTGGTTCATAGTCACCTCTATTGGTTGCTCTTTCTTTCTTTTTTCTTTTTTTTTTCTTTCTTTCTTCCTTAAGGTTCATAATGGGTTGCATTTCATGTATTCCCTTGCTTTTCTATCAAACAGTAGACACACATACGACAACATGCTAGGTAGTATTTATACTACGAACATTGTGCTAGCACTTACACGAGAAAGCATCGCATGCAGAAAGTAAATTTGTATTGTTACAATTCATATCCTACTTTCAACAAAAGTTCTAGGAGCAACAGAAGGCATATGCCCATGCACTGCACTTGCACCGGCACTCTGGAAATGTTTTTTCGCTCATGGTTCATGATCAACTCTATTGGTTGCATTTCCTCCTATGATTTCTTAATCAACTCTATTGGCTATATATTTGCCATATTTTATGTATTCATCTGTGTATTTAAAGGACAATCAATTAATCTCCAGCAATGTGATGGGTTATAGGGATTGTTGAAATGTCCACCATGAAGTATCTCTATGTACCAAGCTATTTGTTTTATATACGCTCCATACTAGTTGAAGCATCAAAGACAAACATTAGTTGTCCCCAAGTAATTGTGTATTGTATTCATTATATTTATTTATTTATTTATTTTTTATTGAAGTATTTAGAATGGCAATTCAAATACATATTAATTATTTGTTTTATACACTGAAGCATCAATAAAACATCATTGTCCCCAACTTGGATATAATTTTTTCTTTTTATTATTTTTGAATTGCAAACATAATTGCGTCCAGGTTGGACATGATTTTTGTTCTTTATACTGTGATTGTGTTCATTATTTGATACCTTTTTGCTAGTAACAGTATGTATAAGATAAGCATTCAAGCATATAGTTCATCTTGATCCCTTTTTGTCCCTATTAAGGGGCCAATTCGTTAATCACAGGGTGGGTTTTGGCATATTCTTGGCATATCTGATCTAATGGCTACAGTTGTGTGACTTTTATTTTTTGCTGTGAAAAAATTGTTTTGTATCTCCTTTCACTCGTTCCTAAGGTTTTTGGTTAAGTCCGGTTCACCAAAAAAATATTAGGCAAGCAAAGAATACAATCACTTATGTGACAAATGCGCATGGATGTTTGGTCTAGTGGTAACACATTAGTTTTAGAACAAATATGTCCTGAGTTCGAGGCCACCCAGAGTCACATTTAGTATAAGGTGGTTGGGGGCAGGACTCAAGAATTACACAACAAATCAATGTTACAGTATTGTTGCTGCTGAATTGGGGCCATCACCCCGGCCCAACAATCACACAAGCACCACCCCGGCCCAACAATCACACAAGCACCAATCACACAAGCACCACCCCGGCCCAACAATCATACAAGCACCACCCTGACCCAACAATCACCACCACCCCGGCCCAACAATCACACAAGCACCACCCTGACCCAACAATCACACAACAAATCAATATTAGAGTGTTGGTGGCTGCTGAACTGGAGCCACCACCTCATCATAATAGTTCCTAATAACCCTAGAACCAAAGTTGCCCTTAAGGACTTCGCATTATGGTTTAGTCACCCCACTCTTTAACATAAGAAACCTTTCTCTATTTCAAGATTTGCCACATCATCTAGCTACACAATCATTGGATTTGCCTTAATTTCTATCCTCCTCCTATAAGATTCTCAAGAAACTGTATAGGTTTGCTTTATAACTTGATCTACTTACCATATCTATCTAGGTACATATGATAATTTTAAAAGCTATGTAGCTATTGTAATGCAATTCAAACTTCTGATGAATTAGATAGAATTTATCTTTGACCGCATTGTTTTCCATAATTGATGAAAGAGAACATGTGCATCAAATTTTATTCCCCCCCTCATACACATTGGACGATTAGACAGATGATTAGAGACAATGAAATTTTAAAAGCAAAAGAAAGAATTTGGGCAGGTATGTATATAAGAGAAGTGATGCAGATGGTTTACATATATTGGTTCATATATAAGCACCATTATGATTTCACTGAAAGGCAGGGAAATCATGATGATGCTCTCATCTTACTCATGGTTCAACAAGATTTTTACAAGTTGATTAGAGATCACTTATCGATGGCAGATTCATATACATAGGAACTGCTGATACCTTCTCATCCAGATACAACCATCTTCTTGCATTTGCTAATGATTCCAATGACCTGAAAATTCCTGCTATCTCCCCTGCTCATATTGATAGCATTGCCTCACTTGTCTGTTGGTTTTTGTAGGTTGATTAGCAATGGTAAGGACTAGCTTGTGCAAGTTTTGTGGAAGCTCTACAAACTCAAGAATGGGATTCCTACATCTCTACTTGGTGGTCTAGAATGTTCAAATGAGCACCTCAATCCAAAATAGAAAGCTTTCAAAAATGTTGCAACGAGAATGCTTTGATCAATAGAGAATGCTCTATACATGGGGCGCGCATGGGTTCAACTTGAAGCCTCAGCCAAGGAATTATCTAGGTCGAGGCCTCAGCCGAGGAGTTAGTGCCGAAGGGCTCTCTTCTAGTTACTATATGTAGGATTACCGTGAGATTTTTTTGAAAACTTGAAAGTCAGGCTACTACATAATTACTATATGTAGGATATAGAACCGCACCCTGTAATGTTTTCTAGAACTTGATAGTAGTGTGGCTACTGAGAAATGTGCATAGGTGGATGTGCCCATCTTGGACATAATTTCCTATATGTAGGTTATAAAACCCCACCATGGGTGAGGATAACGGTATGCGCGGCGTTAGAGTTAGTGACTAGGACTTCGCCCTAGTGGTGGCCCTGTTTCGTGACAGATCTTGGAAGCAGATGCAGCTGGAAGGGCCAGCTCTAGGGCCGGATTTGTATATTGGCTCTCCCATGATTTGTTCTCTGTTAGTGTCGAGGCATTGTTTCTTAACAGAATTACTTGGGTATCTTCAGCTTTGTTTGTTTCAGTTTTAGGATGCATGAACGATTTGATTTATGATATAATAGCTACTCAAGCTGAGAAAGCCTGCACTCACTGCAGAGCATTCTAAATGCTTTTCCCAGCCTGGATGATCAGATATTTTTCTTTCTGTTGAATGCTTGCGTAGTTAGTTGAAGCTGCTTCTAGTTAAACGCCCTCCCCATTCCAGCTAAGGAAAGTGCAGGATCAAGGAAGAAGCTATTCGGTTGATTGGTATAGTTAGGGAATGTTTCAGCAGATTGCAGGTGGAAGAACTTGTGATCCATACAACTGCTATCCTGGGTAGAAAGGGCCCTGCAAAGCAAGGCCTATGCTATTATTGGGAAAGTGGAGACACAGAGAGAGACCGAGCAGAGAGATGGATTGCTCCAATGGGGCAGGCTACCAGCATATTGGTGGTCAAGTTAACGCGTGGGATGAGGTCTCTCACTTCTCATCTCTTAGCAGTTTGCATTTTAGAGGTGCGCATTCAAGGAACTCTGGTTCAGGTTCTTAGATAAGATAAGATAAGATAAGATAAGATAAGATAAGATAAGATAAGATAAGATAAGTATTTTAACGTCGCGCCACAAAGGCAGCATCCAATTGGACATGCGATGGAACAGTACATAGGGCGACGCATGTGCTGGACAGGTGCTGACTGCCCTTCATTGCCCTTCAAAGTGCACTTCATTGCCCTTCCATAGCCCTTCATTGCCCTTCAAAAAATCATGAGTGTTTTATATCATATAACTGATATAATGAGCATATTCATGATGCAAATGATGATTCCATAAATTATTTGGTGAACGTGCTTATGTGTGCTGCGATGGTCCAAAAACTGGATAGGTCAATAAAAAAACTGCCCTAAAACAATGCAAACAAAAGGACCGAAGTCCCGGAACCACAAACATCCAGTTTTTATCTAGTTTTTAGAGTGACAGTCCTTAATCGTCGAGCTCAGCAGGTTGTGTTCTTCCAGGATTTTGTGCTTGGGTTGTGGAGAGGAAGCTTGAGGTATATCTAATGGGAGGAAGATCTAGGACTGCTCATTTAGTATTTACTACTCCAGAGAAGATGAGAAATCTATAATATCTGGATCATTGAAGAAGATATAAAGCGGGCTTATTTTTGGATTGCCCGAAGGGCATACCCTTTGTAAGGAGGAGCCATTAGGTATAATCCTGTGAATATGCCATTCAGATGGCCGAGA
>JAANSK020256075.1:0-12767 GCA_011763485.2 Isoetes engelmannii
CATCAAATACGTCCACAAATCATAGTAAAACCATATTGAAAATCGTATAAAAACACAAAAGAAACCCCCTGTTATTACGCTAGATATTCCTATTATGTCAAATCCAGAATGTCAGGCTTCTAGACTCAGTTCTGCCAATGCTAGTGTACCCATTGTTACCTCTCCAACTTCTCTTGATGAAGAAAGCAAAGAGTATGATGGTTTTCCTATACTAGATGAGAATGCTTGGTATGAAGAAGCTAGCCCCGAGGTGAGGAAGGCAATGAGTTTGTATTCTGTTCCAAAGCAGAATCAGCATGTAGCTCCTGTTGTTTTTGGTGGAACGTTTACGAATTGCGTGGTGGTTACACATGGTGTTATTGTCACTCATGGAAGCAGCATTATGCCTGGCAGCAATACGAATCAATGAATTTCGCTCATGTATACATATTCATTGCTCTTTTAATCCTTTCACATGTTTCAACATGTTTTTGGTGCTTGTGACGTCATATCTTTGACATGATCCAACTTGTTTTCAGGTTGCCAGGGATTCTTCAGCAGCAATCACCATATTCTGGCTCGCCTTCACATGGCAGTTCTCTTTTGAATCAGCATGGTCACTCTAGGCTGGAACATGTGTCCGATTTTTCCTTCTGCAAATACTTCCAATTGCTGTAGTACCAAACAATGTTTTTGCATCTCATTCTTCTTCCTATGTTTTGCAAAAAAACCCAATGTCCTTTATCATTGTTACAGGTTGAAACAGAGTCTGATATACACTTTTTCTATATGAATTCTATATGGAACAGAGTTTTTGGATTTGGAATTCTATGTGGCTGTCTAAAATTTTAATGTAACCGAAATGCAGAATGTAAAGTAAGAATGTAAAGTAAATGCAGAATGCAAACTGGAATGTAAAGTAAATGCAGAATGGAAAAATGGAATGCTAAGTAAACGTTAACAATTAAAAAAAAAAAAGACTAGCAACACACTTGGCACTAATATTCCTGAGAAAGAATTAATGCCACGTGGCATGATATGATTGGTGGATGGGGCTGAATGCAACATAAGTTGCATTTACGTATTATATAAGATGTGTTTTCATGTTTTTACGGCCTGTAAAGGCTTCGGAGGCGAATTCGCAGAACACATTTTTTAACGTAAATGAAATTTCATTGAAATTACCCCCAATTTTTGCGTACAGAGCTCCGACGATTTGATCCAGGCAGCTCTGATGGTTTGAGCATCCGATATTTGTAATCAGGTGGAAAACACCTGATATCTGTAATCAAATGCTTATTTCTTGCTTATTTTTTGGTCTCCATAGAAATAGCCAGGTCCGATCCAGGCCTGATCTTCAAAAATAGTCAGGTCCGATCTTCAAAAATAGCCGGGTTAAAATAAATAACCAAGGCCATAGCGTAAAGGAAATGATCCGAGCTAAAGGAAATGATCCAAGTTAAGGGAAATCTGGGCAAAAGAAGAAGTGGCAGAAGAACCTGGTGGCGCCGCTCCTTAAAATCCGGGAGCAAGTTACAGAATTTAAAAAACTAGTAATACGAGCGTAATTTCAATCAAATTTCATTTACGAAAGGGGAAAATTTCGGGAGGGGTTTTTTTTGCCGTGAAAAATAGCTGCCGGGAATTTGATTTCCTGCCAAACTTTTGATTTCCGTCAAAAAAACTGCGTGGCGGGGCGCCCGATCTGGCGGCCACATTCCCCTGCCACCGATAGCTCCGCCGGTATTTTCTGCCCTCCGCCGGCGGCGCCACCCGATTTGGCAGCGACTTGCACCCTTTGCCGATAGCTCCGCCTGAAATTCAACGGGACTTTTCTGATTGCAAGAACGAAGTGAAAAAGGCTATAATTTAATGTTGACGATTGGTTCGGAATTTTATATTGTCTTGGCTCCTTGAAGTCCAATTGAAAGATGCCGGATGAAGTAACTAGTTTATATGGTTACTGGCAAAGACACGCGTCAGAACAAACAGTGTAATGTTAACATGAATATATAAAAGCCATATCAGCATTTTGTGGTCAAAACAGGTGATGTAGGAATCCTACGTCTGGCAGGACTTCAAAATAAAATTTCAAAGGCAATGCTTTGTACCATGAAGAGTAGACATGGAGGAGCGAAAGGTGCAGCGGAGATTGGGCGTCCTAGCTCGGAATTTGGGAAGCTGGGGCATTTCCCCTGCAGCAAGTCGCTCCTTGAGCACATCTATATGTTTTTCAGAAATAGAATCTGCAAAGGAAGCGCATCTTGTCAGTTTGCCTCTCGATGATCAGGCCCTTGTCACCACTAGACACCAGGTTACAACAACTTTGAAAATACGAAAACATAGATATCCTCAATCTGAAATTAGTACTACATTCTTTTCATGAAGTGAATGACAACATGCTTTTAGATTATGGGGTACATAGGAAATTACTAACTAAAATCAGCTCGAAGTTTCAGTATGGGAAGTGAAAAGAAGCATTCTAGTGGTTCTTTACTTTCCATTGCGTTTCTCCGACCCAAATAGCCAATTTGAAGTAAGAGAGAGTATGTTGATATTGTCATCATTTTTTCCCTGTAAGGACTTACTAATGATAGAGCTTCAACATTAAATACATAAAAAGGCCTGGCAGTAAACAACAGGCATAAAAGCTCTTTACATCTGCGTGTTTGTGTTAATTGATGAATAAACTATAAGGCAACACGATGAACTTATGGTTTCGATGTTTTATATAATACTTGAAGCGATGGAGCCGCAGTCAATTTGTGGGAAAAATACCAATTCATAACAACCTTTCTTGATTAATTGGGATTACGATTTTGAAACATATTCCATAGATTCTCAGCCAGGTCAATTCCAGGTGAAGCTGAGACAGGCAGGATAAAATTGACTGAAAACTCATAATAAACTGGATTTATTAGTCTGATGAAGCAGTTGTAAACATCCGTTGCTCTGTGCAGTATGAAGCTCTATACCAGAGTTCTTTGAACAACCCGGATCAGTTTTGGGGCAATGAAGCAAGGCAGCTATTTTGGAAGTCTAAGTGGGACAATAGCCAGCCAGTTTGCAGATACAATTTTGATAGGAGCAAGGGCCCAATTTCTGTGAAGGTAATTGTTTGGAAAAAATACGATATGCTTTGTGCATTTGTACAATATTTGCACAGGAAAAACCATTCACAGTTTGTTTTATTATGATATGTCTATTGCAACTTTGTCTGAAGTGTTTGATTGGAAATTACTGTTTGCAGTGGTTCAGTGGTGGCTATACAAACGTATGCTATAATGCATTGGACAGGCATGTTCAATCTGGTAAAGGTGATCGGTTTGCTATTTTGTGGGAGGGAAATCGTCCTGGTGTCAGTTTGTCCCTCACTTATAAGGATGTGCTGAAAAGAACTTGCCAGGTAATTGCTTTTTATCTTTAGATACCAGGGAAAAGAATTACATGTGTAATATTTGCTCAACATTAAATCATGTGTTTAGCTGGCTAACTTCCTGCGGGAACGAGGTGTAAGGAAGGGTGACAGGGTTTGCATTTACATGTCAATGCTGCCAGAGCTGGCGATCGCTATGTTGGCTTGTGCACGGATTGGAGCTGTACACTCGGTGCGTATTTACAGTAGCATTGCCTACTTGCAAATTTAAAGTGTCTCTTCAAATGGTGACTGTGGATGAAGACATTCAACATCAGTACATACTTGTTACTGCTAAAAGATTTTTCCTCATCATGGTTTCCAAGATTGATGGAATCTACTAGAGTTTTCTTCTTCTGGTTAGTTATTGCCCTGATCTGGTGCCTTATTTTGATGGTCTCACAGGTAGTATTTGGGGGGTTCTCTGCAGAATCCTTGGCTGGGCGTATCCTGGATTGTGCGCCCAAAGTTCTACTGACCTGTTGTGTGATAGAGAGAGGAAAGAAAGTTATTCCGCTCAAAGAAATTGTTGATGAAGCATTGCAATTGTGTTCTAACCGGGAAGGTTTCCAGATAGGTAAACCAGTCAGGAAAGAAAATAGGTTACGGCTGTTGATACATATCTTGTACTTTTGGTTTCTTACATTCATCTGATGCAGGTAATTGCATAGTATACGATAATGTGGGCATTAAGAATCGTCAAAGCGTTCCCTGGAATGATGGCCGTGATATATGGTGGCAGGTAAACATTTATATAGGGAACTCTTTTTGGGCAGATGTTAAGACAATCAAAATTAACACATATTGCTCGGAAGCAACTTGTGTACCCATTATCATAGCGTTCTGGGCCTCCCTTAATCTAAGTTCATGGGAGCTCTTTTCCAAAGACACATATTTTATTGCTAGCCATGCCTAGCGCTTCCAATCTAGGAGGGCGCAACTGATGTATTTATTTGGTCACATAGACCTACAGGTCTCTAGTCGATGTTAATAAAATCTTTCTAGGGTTTTAATAGATGTTAATAGATCTTTCTTTCATTGCAGATTAAGAACAACTTACACTTACATTCTCACAGTACTATTATTAAAATAGGAGAATAAAGTTATCATGATTAACATAATCATCTTCTTAGCTAAGATTTTCAAAACTTCCTAAAACTTGGGCATTTGCACAGGACAATGTCAATTCGTTCCCTGATGAAGCAGAGATTGAATGGATGGAATCCGAAGAGAGCTTGTTTATGCTTTATACAAGTGGATCTACTGGAAAGCCAAAGGTCTCTATTATATTATGGTTGGAAGTTTCCACTACCATGTTGTAGTACATATTTCGAATAGGTCATTTAGGAATTAATGGTTAGGAAGTATCCAAATGTGGGTTTGGCAGTGTTGCAATAATAGTGGATAATGTTGAAATATGTTCATATTTCTACAACATTAATGTACTAGAAAAATTAAACGTATACCATGTCAATGCGCTATATACATTCTGTCTCCTGGTGTACAAGAAACTCCGCAATGAGTATCGACTTTGCAATGAAAAACACTTAGACGTTGACAGGAGTCTGCCTTTTAACAAGCGCTGAACCTGCTGATTCAGGGAGAAGTTTGGAGGAATAGACTAATAAATTTATATATAAGATTTCCATTTAAACTCTTCTTACGTTTCTTGACTAGACCAATGAAGGTAATTTAACCAGCCTGTGCATTAATGCTTTCATGATATCGTAAAGATTCGTTTTCAAGAAATATCTCATTTCCCTAGATAGAGATTATTCCTCAACTTCAAAGTGGAATAGTGGAGTTGGTAGTCATCCAAGTTTATTCTTATGAATTCTATTTCCTGTTCATTTTCTCTGGAGACTTGTTGCTAGTAGTTAATTATTGTGGCCATCAGATAGCAGAAGATGTAAAAGGCTTCTCTATCTGTACCGTAGACTCCTATTCGGCGTATTTTATCGGCTTAGGAGTGTTTGAATTTTATTGTTCAAATGTCCATAATGTTCTTTAGCATCTGCTTTCTATGTAGAGATAGATGTTTCATCTCATGCAAGTGGTTAGATTGGTGGAAGTTCTATTCCATGTTGCATTGATATTTCTCTGGTACTGCAGGGTCTTGTACATACGGTTGGGGGTTACATGGTGTATGCTGCTTCTACATTCAAATACTGTTTTAGTCCTCGTTCACAGGATATTTTCTGGTTAGGCTCTTAAAAGTTCATGTTTAGTCAAAAATTTCTCCCTTGCATCATACAAGTTGTATGCAATTTAACAGGTGCACTGCTGATTGTGGATGGATAACAGGGCACACATATGTGGTATATGGACCATTTCTTAACAATGCAACCACGGTTATCTTTGAAGGGGTAAGTACTAGTTTATATCTTTGTAGATGTTTTAATTTGATATTTTAACTTTTTCTTTTCTCTTTAATAACTTTAATAGCATACGTAACAGATTCCAACATGGCCCGATGCTGGAAGGTGTTGGGATATTGTTGACAAACTTAAGGTGACTGTGTTCTACACAGCACCGACTTTAATACGGTCACTTGAATCACATGGGAATGAGGTATAAATATTAGTGGAATTGCATGCAAATATTGTATCTTTTCTGCCATAAGTTTGTATGAACACCCCCATGCATCTCCACTATAGCGACTGACTACTTTAAAGTGATTGTGATGATACATAGAACTTAGGCACATGCACAATTGTTTAAGCATGTTAAAGATCATCTCCGGGCTCCATAGATACAGATGGATTTTTCATAGACTGCAATTGATCTTTCTTAAGTTTCCTTCTATCTTCCTCATTGATGGCATTTATGTATGAAACTGAACTAGTGGGGATTTTGCCTGTTCAGGCTGTATCATGGTATCAGGTGTTGAAGTAATAGAACTTATGATAACAGGCGTAAAATTTTAACTGTGTATTCCAACACTCCCCCTTAATGGGCACTCCCAATCCTCCTTTTCATCCTCATCTGTCCTGATGCACTTGCCCCTTCCACTAGGACATAAACAAGCCAATTTTTGCTCTGATATGAGAAACTGAGATGGATGGGTTATCGAATCCAAGCGTGCTTGTATGCAAGCAGCGACTCTACCCTGCTGAGATTTGTGCCTTTAATGTTAAATAGCATGAGGATAAGGATTTGGTGGAATATGAAATTTATTTTTTTAGGTTATGAATATGGCGTCCCTCGGCTGTATGAAAATTGACCAACAAAGACAGACTATGCATAAAACCTTCATTTGTTTGGAAGATGCTGTGATCCCATGGACATGGAAGTTTGTATTGGGTTTCTTTCTTTCTGCCTGCCTTCCTTGTTGATTTCTCCGAAGGATAAGGGGTGTAACATCTTGGAAATTCTTTTTGAAAGCCCTATGATACTCGAGAAGTATGCTGAACCCAGACATGAAGAATATATTTTTGTGATCCCCAAAATTGACAAGGTCGTTAATGAGCAAAAGGCATTCTTTTGTATACCAATAGCTTATTTCTGGTAAAACCAGGTGGAGAACAAGTTAGAAATGATTAGACTACATAAATGAGCTGTCACACACACATGGACTTGGGGGTAATCAAGGTGCCCAGTTTTGCAAATCAAGGAGGAACTCTGTGGAAGCCCATGCAGCTGAATCCCTATGTATAGTGATTTTTTCGATGCAACTAAGGATTTAAGCTCTACAGACCTCAGCCCTTTTAGTCAGGGTTTCTACCTTACCATAGCAATCACACGTCTTAGTAGTCTTGGCAGTCTTGCAATTAAATCAGCTAACCTGTAAGTTCTAACATCAGACCAAGTTGAAGTCTTTTAAAAGGTTCACAACAGTCTGGCTGTTTTTAATCGGACCTCTCTTCCTAAGCAAAATCATCTTCCTAGTTTGTTCATAAAATAGAATATTTTAGTGTCTTGGCCTTGCAGATTCATTATTCTGTATGTTTTTGGTCTCATAGACCTTATGAGTCTTCCATATATATTAATAAATCTTTTTTTTTCTTTCTTCTTTCAGCCCCATCGTTAATCTAATTGAAACACTTGAACTGTCATGTTGGCCTTTAGATCATAACTTTTTGAATAAATATGCCATCTTACATACCAGGTCATGTAACTGGAAAAAATAGTCATATAGCTGGAGAGAATTTTTACACAGAGCTGTGGATGAATGCCTATTAGAAAGTGGACTTTAAGTGCAGCAGTTGTATGGATTATTTATATCCCCCTCCCCCCTAAGAAACAAAAAGGAGGGAAAGGAGATTTTACAATGCGTGCTTTCTAAACATTTCAGCTGATATTTCTACAATGAGACCAGGTTATCTGGACATTGACCTTTCAAGTAAGAAAGAAGAAGGGAAAGGAGATTTGACAATGAGTGCTTTTTAAACATTTCAGCTGATATTTCTACAATAAGACCAGGTTATCTGGACATTGACCTTTCAAATAAGGTGAGATTCTCAATGGGGCACTTTAGGCTGTCCTCTCATCAGCTGGAAAATGAACTGGGGCATGCTAAACATCTTAGCCGAGGGGTTAGAAAATGTACTTTATGCAATTTGGACATGGTGGAGATAGAAGAGCATTTCATCTTTAGCTACCCTGCCTATTACATCATAAGAGGCAGATATCACTGTCTTTTCAAGAGAAGTAGCATCCACAAAAATAGAGACAGAAGCCCAAGTGTCCCAAAGCAAACAGAAATTTGAAGAGGCACAACAGGTTGGAATGATTGGCGCTCTCCAAATAAAAGGCAACTTCATGATATTAAAGGAGTGACTACAAGCAAACAGAAACATAAGCCTTCCTTTCAGGAGAGAAGACAAGATAGGGGTTAAAAGAATGCCAAATGCTAACATTCCTTGAGGCAGCCAGAATGGCGATTATATCTTCTTCCTAGGAATCTTCATTGATTTATAATTAGCTGTTGTACTATGAGTTTTTAAATGTCTTGGAGTCTTTCCTTAAAATTCATATTTCATAAGCAGCTTTGAACATAACCCATGTCATCATGTGACGTGTGTTGCTTTTGGCAGCATGTAGAGAAGTTCTCAAGATCCAGTCTACGGTTATTAGCTACAGCTGGCGAACCAATAGACCCAAAGGCTTGGAACTGGTACTTCTCTGTTGTTGGAGGAAAGAGATGTGCTATACTTGATACATGGTGGCAGACGGAGACTGGTGGCATAATGATCACACCCTTAGCAGGAGCTTGGCCATTACGACCTGGTTCTGCAACTTTACCCTTCTTTGGTGTGGAGGTACCTTCCTTTTACTCGGGCTTGAGTTCATTAGCATGTGTTCTTTTTTAGTTGATATTTTCTTGGGAAATAAATTTTGATCCAGGCAGTGGTATTGGACCAACAAGGAAAGTTGATGGAAGGCCCCTGTGAAGGATATTTATGCATCAGGAGACCATGGCCAGGAATTGCACGCACAATATATCAAGATCATGAGCGTTATGAGAGTACTTATTTTGGGACATGGCCAGGATACTACAATACAGGCGATGGCTGTCATCGAGATTCACACAACTATTTTACAATTACTGGTCGTGTGGATGATGTGATGAATGTCAGGTATAAAATCGTGGAAATGAATAATGATTTACTATGGTGGTCTATGAATCTTGTCTTTTCCTTTTGAATGGTATCTGGTGCAACTAGTCGAATGGTATCTGGTGCAACCTCATAGTCCTTTGCATAGCCTTAACATGATATGGACATGTTTTACCTTCAATCTGTCTCAAATGGAAAGAATCTTCATGGATTGTGATACAATTCATGGAAATTGTGTTGATCTAGGATCACTTGTTCATCTTTTCAAGAGTTGCTTTGTGATTATAATCAACACAATTTCCATGAATCGTATCAATGGCTCAGCAATCTCTAATCCTTAAGATATCATTCCACCCAACCGGGCTCAGCCATTTATTTGAAGTTTCTATCTGTCATTGTTCCTTATATTCTTAGTTTGTATCAGGTTGAGCACAAGTTTTCCAGATCTTTGGGGAGCCTGGGGGCCTAAATGGCGTGATCAATACATTAAATTAAATTAAATTAAATTTATAATGGTTTCAGAGTCAGGATCCCAGTGTGTATATGTGAAGGAAGAGAGCCCATAAAAATGTATTGCTATGGAGATTGCAGTAGAGTCTTTTATGAATCTAAGTCAGCATTTTATCTCTATTAAGTATGCAGAAATTCATATTAAATTCTGGTTTTAAAACGAACTTTAGTGTGTGTTACTTAATATACTTGGTCAAAAACCACAGCTGCAATTCTTGTTCTGTGCTCCTTACAATTCGGATGACCAGTTTGTCTTATTTGCGGTTGCAGTGGACATAGAATAAGTACTGGTGAAATTGAGTCTGCTTTGGCATCACATGCTGCATGCGCTGAAGCAGCAGTGGTCGGATATGAACACCATGTAAGTAATTATCTTGAAATGTATCTAGAGAAAGAACTCTTTGATTATAAGTAGGGCAGAACGTCCAGAGTTGTTTTAAAAATAGGCGGCATGTGCGGAGACCTTATTTAGTCGTGAGTCAACACAATGCTGACGTGGAGCATTTGGTTCTTGCAAAGTAGTTAGACATAGCCTATTTTTCAAGTTATCTTAGAAGGTCAGTTTATAGCCATAGTCAACTATCATATAGATTGGATCTTATTAATTATAGCTTATTTTTCAGGTGAAAGGCCAAGGAATATATGCCTTTGTTACACTAATGGATGGATATCAACCCTCTCAAGATTTAAAGAGAGCTCTCCAAGATTCTGTAAAGAAAGAGGTTCTATTCATCTTGGCCCTGTTATGATGCATGTACTGCTTGTGATGACTGTCTATAGCACCTTCGGAGGTTTTTTAAAATGAAAGAAGGGGAAACAATTTGTTTGTTGGTATTCACTGTCGAATTTACTTACACTTGAAGACTTCTTTCATGGCCTTAACTGCTAATTAATTTCCAACATTATACACGAAGCTTTTGAATAGCGTCGTAATGAAAAGCTATTTCATGAAGTTATTTCACAGACACACACAGTTAATTGGAATGCTGAAAGATCGATGACGAGGATAACTGGACTTTTGAGCCAGTTTGCCAGATCAACTGCTGAGGCCCAGCTAATGCATTTGAACAAGTGATAATCCATCTGATGATTATCCAGGGTAGTTGTGTGATGATTGCTGTGACTGCCAGTGGCTGCCACTGTCATACGATGGTTAGGTAGCTGTTGTAAATGGATCTAATGGAATTAGGTTATGCCACTTTTATCCTTTACCTGAGCCATTATGATTGTTCTATTAGTTATGGCCACTCAGGAAGTTCATAAATGCCTCCACATTGTCTTTATTTTATGTTCTTGTCTGAGTTATTACTGTTGTTAAGGACTTCGCTTATACTGCAAATTTGCATATCTTATTTCCAGATTGGAGCCTTTGCAAGTCCAGATTATGTACGCTTTGTTCCAGGGTTGCCTAAGACGCGAAGTGGAAAGGTTATGAGGCATATTTTACGTAAACTAGCCGCCAACAAACTGGACGCCCTGGTAGGTTATCTGTGTTTTTCTCTAGGTATAAACATTTGCATATGAAATTTATATATAGTGGAAATAAAAGGATGCATCATCTAAATTGCTTCTTCTATGGGTGGCCTCAATACATAAGTTCTCAAATCTAGTATTCCTCCAATTTTTGTCTCGCATCTTGTTAAAATCCATGTAGCTTTGCAATTCTGAATTTCATGTCAATATTGTTTATGCTTTTGTAGGGTGATCTAAGTACACTTGCGGATTCTTCAATCATATCACAAATTGTAAATACAAGGGCAATCTAGTCCTACTCAAAGGTAATTCATAACGTGTCATGGACTATAATTTTTTCCCAGTGGAAGGGATTCAAACTTATATTACATATTCTTTAATATGTCGTTTGAACCTTTGCATCTGTACATAACTATACAAGTCCCTTGTTATTTAGGGATTGGATGAGGTCGACCGTTGTTTGTTAGAGTTGCTGCGAAGTGTCGTGGTGCAAAAGGGTCCTTAAATGTCACATTTTACCTTTGTGAATTGTTCAGAATTCGGTGTAGAGCTTACGAAGTTGCATATGTGGCTTAAAGAACCATGCACATTGTAGATCACAACACATATAAGCTATATAACATTTAACACTTTAATTATCTGAAAGATAGGTGCAGTCTCTTCTACCTTGATGCATTAATTTAAAATCCTTGTGTAGGGAGTTGGGGGTGTTGTGATCATAGTTCAAAAGCATCTAAAGAGAGATGCGGGAGATGCAAGCATCTAAAGCATCAAAGCATTTAAATAAACTAACGATTTTTTAGATGCGTTAGATGCGGCACATAAAATTTTAAATAAAAAATTCAACAAAGAATAGTAGATTTAGAGTCATAACCCCTGACCACTCTTTCCTCCTATCTTTGTGACATTATCGCATGCTTCTGCCCACAACTTATCCGGTAGCTTAGGCATATTGCTGCTTGAAACAAAACAGATAATTTGAATGCTAATGCTCATAAACACATACCCATAGATCGAATGAAGCTCCTTAAACCTGATACCTCTGTCACCTGGTCCCTTATCCTTCTTCCTTAATCCTTACCTAGTCTGCAGTAGAGATAGAAGGGAATCGGCTCGGCAGCATAGATGGCTGTCACTTATAGCAAATCGGAAACAGATCATTTCGGCGAAGACACAGCGCATTTTTGGGGTTTTCGTTGCAAAGAAAACCTAATGGGTCCTGCAGAAACCTAACCAATTTTTTTTTTTTTTTTAATATGGCACGAATCTTATCATAAGATATATTAGATACGAGACACAAAGTATCTATCTAAAAATTTTTTAGATGCGCGCATCTTTCAATCTATGGTTGTGATTTACAAAATATGAATATCACAAATTGTGTTTTTTGGGAAAATTATCTAACTACCCCTATAGTTTGAGTATATTACCAAACTGCCCTTGGTATTTTGATTATTTATTTCTCTAAATGCCCCTGGTCAACACAAGACGACCACATTCTAGCGTATTTACTTAAGTGTCCTCCAAATATTAATGAATTTACTAAAATGCCCTTGCTTCACGCAGATTTCACCAACAATACTTGCAGTTCCAATAAAAAAACAAACTCGATGTCGAACAAAGAATTTTTTTGCAAATTCATGTTCTAAAGCATTAAATGGAAGGCTGATTTTTCTTCCAATAGTGGCAAGATAGATTGCAATTTCTCCATGTTCCACCCACCCATCTGAGAGCAACAATTTGCCTTAGCATCTATCCTACTGATCACATCCCTAACACAACCTGCTCACGACACAATGCCCTCCCCCCCCCCCCCCCCAAAAAATAACCCC
>JAANSK020256086.1:0-12766 GCA_011763485.2 Isoetes engelmannii
GAGCCGTCGATCGTGCACACGTGGCGCATCCGACGCTCAGGATCGCCCCAACTATGTCACATAATCAAATCCAATCTAGACCGTAGGATCGTCCACGTGGACGGCCGGATTCGCCCCAACTATGTCACATCAAAAAGGAGATCTCCCATCACATCTCGGCCGTCCATCATGCACACGTGGCGGATCAGACGGCCGAGGGTCAAAATTCTATAGCTGACCAGGGTAGGCAAATGTAACTATATATATAACGATAGGGGAGCGCATCTTTCTACAGGGGTCCAATGTGTGAATTCATGTGCCTTCATTTTGGATATGCGCAGGAATATCCCTGGATCCAATGATCCAAAAAAAAAAAAACAACATGGAGTAGAATTCACCCATACAAGACCGATAAGGTGGTTATCGGTCTTTGCCTCGGCTGATAACTAAAAATTGCGTGGCCTCGGACATACAGCCTCGGTCATGCAATTTTGGTTACCGGCCTCGGCCAAACCGATAATAGCTCTTAATAAGCCTTTCTAACATTTTTGAACTATGACATATTAAGCTTCATCTTGCTGGGAAAGGCAAGGCAATCATGGGCCTCTCTAAAAGTACTACGAATTGCTTTGAGGTCTTTTACATAAATATGATACTTTGGCTCAAGCAATTGCTTTCTTAGGAAAATGCATTTATCCCACTATTTCTTTTCTTTTTTGTTTTTTCTTTCTTTTTGTTCTTGTTAATAGGCTTGCCTAAAAGGAGGTGCAAGGTTTCCTGCAATTTTAAGGCATCCATGTGATAAGCCATGTCAGCAAATTTGAGTAGGAGTTGTTAGATCTATTAGTTTCGAATCTGACAGTTGTGAAAAATAAAAAAATCCATTGGAAATTAGATTCACCTTCTTGGACGGCTGCATCTCCCTTCTTCTCCGGTGCCTTCGTTTGTCGGTTTCCTCCCCTCTTCACGGCCAGATTAATTAGGTTTTCCATCTCTGTAATCCATCGTTGCTCAAGCATAATCTGGGTAAGAATCGTTTTATAAGCAATAGCAATGCTGCAAACGGCAGAAGCATGGAGCCTTACAAGATTCGTTGGGTGGAATACATGGCTCCACAAAACATGTTTAAATTTGTTACTAATGTTAATGTGGGGTGCACAGCTTTCTAAGTTGGGTATAATCTTTTTCTTTTGAAGAACTAAACCTCAATAAATTAAAAGAATAGTAATGTTACAAAGCAAGTGAAGAGGAAAGTGAATTGCCGCAAAGAGACAATGATACCCCAACACTCCATCATCTCAGACTGACAAAAATCTACAACTACTGCTGTACAAAGCGCTCATCACCATCCACAATACCCAGGAAGTCCCGCCAGATACTTCCGCTCCGCCAGTCCCGGGAACACCAAGAAGCTCTGAAATAATTTATACAATCTTAAAGGCGTCTGCATCTTTTTACTGCTAACTATCTGCCAACAATAGCCATGTTGTGCCATGCCTCCCAGAAAATTTTATCCTCAAGGCAAGGCCTTAAATGGCTCATGCAACAGGTGGAGAATCACATGCACTTTTTGACTCCAGATAATGGGAAACATTAGGAAGGAATTGGTTGATCATATTTCTTGATTACTTGAGCACAATAGATGGCAGTTGTAGAAGCTGGGACATGGCGCATTGATGAGGTAAGCTAACCCTAACCATCTTTGTATTCTACATTTAGTTCTCATGGTTCTCATGATTCCATTCTTTGACAGCTGCTACATTTTAGGTAATCTTTCTTGAAGTTTGCCAAGAGATAATGCAAAAGAGTTTTGAGGACATTTTAAACATTGAAAGGGGATTTAATTATGACGTTCATAACAATCAACTGGCAGGAAAGTCCATACGATTTTATGAAGGTGTTTGTCATTTGAGTAAAATCCCTTCAGGTTTATATGGCAGATCATGTGATTGAAAGCTATATAAAAACAGGCGTGTACGAGCAAAATCATGTGACAGTGTAAGTTCTTTTCCAATCTTAAACTTGTGTCTCTAAGACCACTAGGAGAAATAAATATTTCGCATCAAATGCGTGTACAAATACTAAATACAGAAGATTTGTCTGATCCACAACTTCTCAAGCTAGCATTAACTGAGGCCTACACCAATACCAATAATGATAACAAAAAAACAAGGACTCCCGTTACGCAAGAGAGTCCGATAAGGTAAGGTTATCGGTCTGGCCGAGGTTGACAACCTAAATTGCGCGACCGAGGTTGTACGTCTAAGGCCAGATATTTGGCACGTAAGGCCGAGGCCCGCTAGGCCGGGCCGAGACCTTAGGTGCCAAATATCTGGCCGAGGACGTACAGCCGAGGCCACGCAATTTTGGTTATCAACCGAGGCAAAGACCGATAACCACCTTTATTATCGGTCTTATATGGGCGGAATAGTACTGTGAAGTAATTATCACTACTCCAGTAGTGATAACTAGTTATCAATCTACACCAATAATGATAACCAAGAAACAAGGACTCTCGCTTTACAGAACAGAGTCCAATAATCCAATAAGGACCCCGCCCCCGGGGGGAGGGGGGGGGGTTGTTTACGGATTCTAAAATTCTTCCAAAGTAACCATAATAATTTCATCAAAACAAGTGCATTATAAATTTCCCAAAAAAGAAAATGGAAAATGTTCCCCAAAACCACAAACGAAAGTTAGAAAAGTTTTAAAATAATAGAGACAGATCATTCATGGCGGAGTGGGGACGCCAACCGATTTTGAATTGTTATTTTGTCAACCATTTGAAATTTTCCAGGGAGGATCCTTTATCCGCTGCAGTACCAGCTCAAATTTCATCAATCCTTATCCATCTTTTGTTCAGAAGATGGCGGCTAGATTGTCAGAAGATCAAAAACATGAAAAGGCAGTCCGAGTTCTTCTTAAATTACCAGAAAACCGAAGATGTATCAACTGTGGTAGCTTGGTAAGTTTTCTCAAACATTTCTATTACTATGGCTATACCTATGATGGATGATCATCGTATTGACCCAATTACTAGCATTCTTACCTTCTTGTAGGGGCCCCAATATGTCTGTACAAATTTTTCCACATTCATTTGCACATCTTGCTGCGCTATTCAGTAAGCTATTCTTATTTCTGTTGCATATGTATATCGTCTTCAAAATTCTTGAAAATTTCTTCTGCATTTTAGTCGGGAATTCAGTCATCGTGTGAAATCCATTTCTATGAGTAAGTTTACTTCAACAGAAGTGGCTGACCTCCAAGGGGGTGGAAATGAGGTAAATTGAAGCTGTTGCTTGCTTGCACAAATCGCATGCCTAAGATTTTGAAGTCGAATTTTCCAGCGGGCCAGAAAAATTTATTTCAAGCATTGGAATGCTGAGCGAAATTCCCTTCCCGACAACAGGTACTAAGTATTTTTAAAAACGTCTAAATTTCTTATAAGCATATTTCTTATGTAGCCACATATCCTCTGCATATCAGTGATGTGGTTGATCTTAGGGCATTTATCAAGTTGGTATATGTGGAGAGAAGGTATGCTGACAACAAGTCTCCACGAGGGAGATCTGTGCCTTATCCATCTGATCATCCTCGTTCAGAGCTTAGCATTAAGCAACTGATTGGATTAGAGACTAGAGAGGATGTAAGGCATCATGCGTATCGTGATGACGATGGATATGGCCAAAATAGTCATTGCAAAAGTCCTAGTCAGTTGGAGGATGACAGGGAAAGATATGATCAAAATTATGAAACCCACCACTGTGATAAATATGATGATAATGGACGTTGGATTAATGGTGAGGATGACAGTCATAAAGATGGGGATAATGGGCATGGAAGGCTGGATAGGCAGTTTGATAACCATCGTCGTAAACCAGATCATTATAAGAATAATAGTAGAAGCCCTATAGCTGATGAGAATTACAGATGTCAGAGACATGCAAATGACCATCCTAATATTCCAGAAAAAGGATCAACAACAAGCAGTGGCATTTTTCAAGGTCCCAAAGAGGAGAGCTTTTCCACAAAGACAAAAGCTGCAAAGGATTTAAAGAAAAGTGCTAGTATGCCTCCTTTGTTGGAGCCCCCGGTAAGGCATCTACTTGACATTTTGAGTTCTTTCATATGAATGTTCATTTTTTTTCATATTACAGGTTGAAACAAGGAAAAGGTCTCATCTTTTAGAGACAGGGTCGTTTGGTAGGAATGACAGATTGGGCAATGTTGTTGCAGTTACGAGGAAGTTGGATTCTATAAGCTTGATTGATTTTGATACAGGAGACATATCATCTGAGACTCAACCAGCATCTTCTGGCTCACATGTTGGTACACAGAACACTGTTAATACTCAATGGATAACATTTGATACGCCACCTTCAAAACCAACAGTGCCTGAGTCAAAACTTCCAATCTCTTCTGAAGGAGCTGATTGGGCTACCCATCAATATGACTCATCTACTTTCCAGCAGAGCTCTCGGGTAGCACATCTGCCATGAGTTGCAAATTTGTAAACTAAAAATCATTTTGAGAAATGATTCAATGTATAACATATGAAGAAATTTTAAATTTCTAGAACATTTAGATATAATTCTAACTTTTATTTCTACTGAAATGTTGAAGGAATTTCTATTAACTGCTTTATCTTGCCAATGCAGCTTTCAGCAGTTCAACAAGCAGGCACAAATATGGGTGCACCATGGATACAGCCGTTTTCTGGGATGACCCTTTTAACCCAACCGGGTTTTTACTCAGGTATTCTGCATGGAGGTGTGTGTCGTATTGCAACTTTAACAAATTATAGTGCTGTTTTAGCATTGTATGTTAAGTTGATGATATTAACGTAAAGCTAAAAATAGATTGCGTCCAGCTTAATGCGCATCCTTGGTTCTGTCCAGATTGAGTTGTTCATATGTCCCTAACTGATACTTAAGTATGTAATGAACTGTCTGCATGGGCCAAAGTCTGCGCTGATAAGTGCAGATAGGGTGAGCAAGGGGACGTTAAGTCTGTCCACCGTTTTCCATCATTTGCCAAGCTCATTAGCATGTTCAGAACAGAAAATACATGACAACCTTCATTGTGTGTAACCCGGCAATAGGAAAATTACAATTTATGTCCCTTTCAGTATATATGGAGCAATGCAAATTTAGGTAAATAATGTGGAAAAAATGAGCAAGAATATGGATAGGGGTCTGCACTGTGTTCATATGTGAAAAATAATATTCCATGAAGCATTTAGAAGAAGCAAACCCTACAGCTGGTGTATGGGCAATGTCTTATGTGCATATCATTTGCTGCTTTATGTGTTTAACCTTGGAATTCCTTTCTACATGCGCATTATGGGGCGAACCTAACTAACCAGTATGTGTTGTACTTTGGCTTATTGCATTGGCTTATTAGGTGGTACAGGGTTTGTTATTCAGCAGAATCCTTCAAATCCCACCCAAATGTAAGTATGCCACTCCATTTTTCTATCATACTTATGATATCAAAGCTAATCTGAAAACAATTTTGCTTTAGGATTGCGTTTCCTCTCATAACATTGAATAGCTTCCCTCCTGGTACAATCCAAGGATCGGTATTTGTAACACAAGAACCTTCTAATAATGCCGCTCAAACATTGGTGCAACTCAATCCAGGAAATCCTTTTGCTTCGACATAACGTAGAAATTTTATTAGGGAACTTCAGGCATGTTGTTCATTTATAAGGATCTACAATATGATTGTCCGACTTCGAAGCCTAATCCAAGTTTAATGTTAAAAATGTGAAAAACAGCCAGTGTTGGTGAGAACAAATGGGTGGTTTCAAACAAGGATCCAGAGCTTCTGATGCTGTCAGTTTTAATAGTGAGATCTACAAAGCTGAACGTCTCAATTATATAATGTAGTCTCTACACAGAACTTATGGAGCACTTAGGTAGGAAATTTTCGTACTTTGCATGTATGCCTTGACAAAAGCTTAAAACCCAAGGAGGGCGTAACTTTGTGACATTGGAGGTTTTTCTGGCATTTCTGATATACGATTTGGAGGACTTATACACAGGTTTGCTGCTCATAAATGCAGGCCAGGATCTTATTTATTCTTATGCATAAATATTGGTTGCACCATCTTAATCATCGAAGAAATGACACCTTGAAAGAATGTACAATTTTGTTGTTTCCTACTCTTGGATCTTGTTGTGTTCCTCTTTGGTATTGGTTTTAATGGGAAACTTTTTTACATAAAATAATTCTAAATTGATGTGCTTTTTATATGCACAATTTCTCTAGTGGAAAAAATTACTCCTAAAAATGTTGTAAATTTGCTTTAGAGTTAAATCTGGGCCTTTCAAGCACAGAATAATGGGGACTATTCGTGGCATTAAGAAATGCCAACCGTCAGATATGAAACCTAAATCCTGTAGAAAATACTACCACAACCTAGAAAATCTAGAATGGGTAGACATTGGTCAAGTTCTTCCCCAAGATTTGAACCCAAGCTTATCCATTTGGCATTCAAAAAGAAAATAATGTTGTAAAAACAAGGTATGCCCTCAGAAGTTGAACTTGAGTTAAATCCAATGGACAGGAAAAGGTTTATGTACATGGGAGGCTGTCGAGTTAAATCCCATGGAGAAGAAAAGGTTTATGTACATGGGAGGCTATTGAATTAAATCCAATGGAGAAGAAGAGGTTTACATACATGGGAAGTTGTTGGTACAAAGATCTAGAGCAACACGCCCTATATAGTTAGTCCGTGCTTGCACAAAACAGATAGATTGATGGCTGGATGGATGGATGGATGGATGGATGGATGGATAGTAGTTTTAACGTCATGCCACTAGGCGGCATCCAACTGGACATGTAACCACACACCACACTACGTTGCTCGGTTGGGCCCTGCCTCCAGCCACATTACATTACGTCTGTTGGGATTTGACCCCCAAACAGTTCAGAGTACGATTCTAGGTGGTCGAACTCGAGACCATATGGCTCTCGATCTAGTGTGTTACAATCAAGAGCACAATATCTAAAGCGTGGCATGCTCACATATCAAGATTGATTTCTCAAAACAAGATATAACAAAAACAAGCGTTGGCCATCACCTCACCCACACTTGGCATATGAGCCCACAAGGAAATAACAATATCAAAAAACAGAAATGAAAATGTAATAGAGAATGTTTCAAGTGGCCACAACCAGATGTCCATGCATCGTGCTCCTCCAAAGCACATCATATAACGCCTCACTAACGCCTCATATTCTTAATGTTGACCTTGTAATTATAGCTTGTGAAGTGGTCAGACTATGAAGACCAGTATAGCAGTAAGGCAAAGGTCTATGCAGCAATTTAGGTTCCCAATTATATCACTAACCTGACCAACAAATGCAAACATGGAGGCTTGGGTATGTTTGATGTTTCTTTGCATACTAAGGTTCTTCTATCCAAGTTTATGTGTGCATGAGCAACAATCTCTTGGACTGGCATTGTTAGCGCAGTCACTTCAGCATTCCACTGTATTTGACAAGCCAGCTATTCAGGTTCAATTGCCTTGGGCCTTGTTCTCCGATATACGTTCTTTTCCACATGCTCCCTTTTTGAGGAGTCTTTTGAGGGCTTGGAAGGTGGTCAGGGTGCTCTTTTCATTGGATCCAGATATGTGTATGGTAGCTACATCTCCTTTTCTTTGGGTACCCTTGAATTCCTCCTCAGGCCTATCTCCTTTGGCTTCGTGTCTTTATCCATCTACTCAACGTCGATGGATTACAGCAGGTGTCACATCCATTCATGATTGGTTTTTGGACGGATAATTCATACCTTGGCACATCTTTCGGATGAGATTTGGACTCCGCCATTGGGATATGAATACTTGGCCGATTGCTAGTATTATTCCACCATAGTTGTCCCCACAGGTGACTCGTGTTTGGAAATAGCATAGTGGCATTGATGCATCCAATTATGTGGCATCCGCTTATAGACTTCTAGCCTTTCAGGACACTTTGCCACCTTCAAATAAGTGGTCGCTCAACCTTTCAGGACATAAATGGAGGTCAATGTGGAAGTGGACATGTAATACATTGCCGCCTGCTAAAATCCGCACTCTGCTTTGGAAATTTCTACACCGATGCCTCCGAGTAAATGTTTGAGTCCACGGGTTCAAGCCTCAGGTGTTAGAGGCGTGCCCCCTCAAGGAGGGTGCACATTGGTAGTGCTTAAATAACATCTGAGAATATTTTTAGGGGTTTTTTTACTAGTATTTGGGTACGTATACACAGTCAAAAAAATATGCACGTGTGGCTTAGTTGCACGAAAAACACACAAAGGGGTATAGAATATACATAAAAATATGTGAAAAAGTTGAATATGGATAGATAATACATATAAAAGTTTATTACTTTGTCCGTAGAAATAGTTTATGGGGTATACATGCAGAGGGATGGATAGGAGGTTTCTGTTGGAACAGTAGTAAATAATGGGTTTTTTCCTAACCTACTTCGCACTTGGCATATGCAATATACATATAGGTGAATCCCCGGGTGCCCCCTATGCAATTTGAGACGGGAAACTATTGAGCACTGCTTTTTATTATACAAAGAGGTTCGAGGAACGTGGACATGGGTCAAGTCTTTGTTTAGGACTAGGATGTGCAACTAGAAGATTCTTCTATGAGTCTTCCCTCGTACCTGGTCAGTTGCCAAGAAGCAGGCTTTTCATTTATAGGGCTTGGCTCATATGTTATTTGGAAGAGGCGGAGATCAAAGGTCTTTCAATGTGTAGTGCGTAGTCCTTTACACTTAATCCCACTTGGCCTATCAGGTTTCTAGTTTGTCTGATGAGGTAAAGCGTGGGATATAGTCAGAATCTCCACAAAGCGTAGATCAAGATGGGCATTTCATTCATCGATTTGAGTAGCTTTACTGAGTGGAGTTTATTGAGACTGGTCTCATTGTACTTGTTTTCATTCTAGCCTCTTAATATATTCTTCCAAAAAAAAAAAAAAAATGCAAACATGTGCCTATGCACCTTTACTTCTAACCTAGGGACGTCAGGTTCATGTGTTATGTGCATACCAAGGTTAGGATTTGAATTCATGCATGATACAAGGCCAAGTGGGACATGTAGGATGCTCAATCCGTGAGATTTATTCAACATATAGGTCTCCCTCTTAGTTGCTATTTACAACATAATCAAGCCAGAGTTCAATTTACCACTAACTTGGTAATCCTAAGTGGATAGCTCTCCTACACCACATTCTTTTCTCACATATCCAGCATCATACATGGCATATCACCTATTAACCTTGACAGTATCATCATCATATATTATAGGATGCATGTTAATGTTGTGGCTTTAGTGTTGTACGTTTGGTCTAGTGGTAACACACTAGTCTTAGAACAAATATGCCTCGAGTTTGAGGTCACCCAGAGTCTCATTCACTGTAAGATGGTTGGGGGCATGACCCAAAAATTACAGAACTTAGCAATGTTAGAGTGGTGTGTGTTTCATGTATCCTAAGGGATGCTATCAAGTGGCATGACGTAAAAATTGCTTCCTCTTTCTCTTGTTCTTTAGTGGCTAATATTCACCATCTGACTGATATTTTTGGATCTCATGAAAATCTGCACTAAAATTACATAGGATCAAAGAATAAAAAGCAAGAAAACAATCACCAAAAGTTTTTATAATACTCATGCAAAACTTTAATTTGCACCTTGTATATGAAATGGGTTCAAGGGATTTTTGCCAGATTTTGATGTCAGCATTCCACGTAAAACTTCCATTCGCCATTACCAGTCAATGATCAATGTATCTAAGCTCAAGTTTTCCCTAGTAGATAACAAGAATATGAATTGGTGCACCATTTTCTTTCCAACAAGCTTTCCTAGAACAACAAGTTCGGGGCTATCCAGAGTCACATTCAATGCATGGTAGTTAGGTGTAGGACCCAACAATTACACAACTAAGCAAAGTTAGAGTGGTGTGTGTTTGCGCGTGTGTGTCATATGTCCTAAGGGATGTTGTTCAATTCAATTATCTTCTTTGGTATTGCAATAATCTTTTTTGGTTTGAAATGCAATTCAATAAGCTTAGAAGTTTTAAGATATGTCTAAGGTAAGTGTTCTTTTCTGTCCTTTTACTATATTTTGAAACTCCACAAGAACTAGAATATACACCTAGAGTATGACATCACTTAGAAGCTTCATTCTACTATAACGTTGGTGAAAATGTTTTTGTTCTTCCCACGAACAAATCAATAAAAATATTATATAAAAGCATAGCTACTCGGAATGGGAATGGGAACGGGAATAGAAACGGGAACTTGGTCCTAAGATTCGGAACGGGAACGGGAATGAATGGGAACGGGAACAAGATGGGAACGGAATATTCGAGCATATTCGAGGGATCTTTTGAGTATGTTCGAGGGATATTCCCTTTTCTACCAGAAACTAAAGTGGGAACTTATGGAACTCCGGACCCTGGGGAATGGAGTTGGGAACGGGAACAGAGTTGTGAACTTAGTTCTCGGTAGCTATGTATAAAAGTAGTCTTGCAATATTGATTAAAATTCATCTTCTATACTTTAAGTTCTTCTGATTTGCTAAAGATTCGCCAAATTTGTTAGTCCATTTTAAGAAGTATTCGTCAAATGTCTTACATCTTTTAAGACTAGAAAAAAATTAGGCCACAACATTAATCCACCGAAACTCTTTTAACCAATCAGAACAGTAGTTTGAAAGCGCACAAATAATATTTCTCATCAACATTCGCAGTTTTTGCTATTATAGTTGCACAGAATGAGCATATTCACGATGTGTTCTATTTGTTAAGAAATGCAGCTTGAACATGTGATTCCAAAAAAAAGTTTTGAAGGGCATGAACTTTATTAACTAGAAGAAACTACAAATATAGATGGAACAAAACCAGTGGAGAAGTCGTCCACCGGAGCAAAACCACCTGCCACCTTGTAACATACAATATCTGAAAGAATTATATATAAGTGTTGATCTGAAGATGTGGATCCAAATATGATTCTTCACTTCGTCCTTTACTGATGAAGATATGTAGGCTTTGACAATGCGTTGCTTAGCTTCTATGAGCACTTGAGCATCAGGGGTGCTAATGCCCTTGAAGATGAACTTTTCCAAATTGACCAAATGATCCATGTTGAAGCCAGATGAAATGCCCGCTTTGCCAGATTGTCCCAGGAACTTGGGAACACTGCCAATAAGGTATATTGACTGTTCAAATTGCCATTGAGGAGACTTTGAAGCCACAACCAAGCCAGTCTAGCATGTTGACACAAGAAGAAACAATGCTCAATTTTTCAGTCCTCTGGGCACCTAAGGGGCATGTCGTAGTACAAAATTTGTGGACCAGAACACTGACACACATACATTTATAAATTATCTGCCACCACAAAACTGACAACTTGGGATGGAGTAGCTTATCCAAACTCATTTTTAAACTGCTTTTTGTTGATTCACTGCTACCACCAAAGGGCACTTTTGTGAGGGGGGCAACATCTCAGCAGCAAGAAGGATCTTATATATAGAATTCACTAAATGCTCGACCTTAATATTCTCATGAACCACACAGAGATGGTAGGCCACTACTTGTAGTATAGGAGGAAGAATGGAATGGAATGTTATTTTATCGTCCACGGAGACCAATTGGCCTATGAGACCCAAATAAAGAGAGCAGCATGCCTATTACTATCAAGATTAAAAAACCCCAGGTTCGAAGGTTTTTCGAGGGAAAAACCTTGACAGTAATAAGTATGCTGGTAGACTGTACAATGATATGATATGATACAATACAATCACGAGTCAACACCATACTGGAGGACATAGTTGAGTCCACGTATCCATGACCTCTTGAAGATATGACCCCAATAAGCCCACAGAGGTTGTGCTCAATAGCATATAAAGCGGCTGGTTAGGCATGACTAATTGCATATACTGTGCCCAAATATGATCAAATGCTGGATAGATCTGAAGGGCATGGCATTCATCCTCAATGGCACCTTGTTCGCAATACTGACAGATCCTGTCCTCACGTGCCTCTTGAGTCCATCGGTCTGTCAAGATGCGGAGCCGATGTGCATCCATGCGAATTGAAGTTATCAGTCTGCGCTTTTTGATAGGTAGGTGAGTATGCAGGTACTGTTGTGGGCCTCATGTGAGCCTAGGATTGACCTGTTGCTTGATATGTGTTAGAGCATCTTTATCCCAGAGTTTGCTAAGGAAGCAAGCGCCGAGATGTTTTGGTTGGCGGAGGATGAAACTAGCAGTACTCCAGTTTTGCCAAGTTAACCCGCATGCTCGTGGACCGGCAAAAACTGTCTAGAGCATCCAGGTGACACTGCATGTCATCTGTAGTGTAAGCCAAGAGGTCTACATCATCAACGTATATGAGTTGCTGGATTATGTGATGCATGAGTTGAGCACCCTCCTCCTCGTGTTTATCAAACCAATCCTCCAACTGATCAATATATATAGGCCAACGAACGTCGGAGAGAGGGGACAGGGTAAAAGCACGGTGTGGTGTATCAAAATGGTTGTCCCCTCAGTCCCCCTGAAATGTGGTCTCGCATCCGCCACTTTTGTGGTATGAAACTATAATTATTGCACGGCTCAACAAGATCTTAATTGATTGCCTTATTTAAAGATGGCGATTTGTGGGGGAAATTTCAACTCACAAATTTAAAATCCAAAATTCAAATTCCTGTTCTTTGGCCCCTTCATGTCCTTTGCCGCCTCTGTTCTTTACCTCCCAGATGCAAGCTCCAATCCGTTGTGGATA
>JAANSK020256097.1:0-12765 GCA_011763485.2 Isoetes engelmannii
AGAATAGAATAGAATAGAATAGAATAGAATAGAATAGAATAGAATAGAATAGAATAGAATAAGATTTTTATCGTCCGCGGAGGCCAATTGGCCTATGAGACCTGTACAAGAGAAACAACAAGCGTATTACGGCCCGGGTGAAAAGACCCCCTGGGGAAAAATCGTGGCAGCAATGCGCTTGCTGGTATATAAGACACAGAAATGTCATTTCAAGCTAAGGGGACAAAGTCGAGGCCATCACAGGCGAGAGGGTCAAAGCCGATGCCGTTCGTCTAGGACCTCATGAAGATATGACCCAAGAGTTCCTACCGCCTCAGTGTTCAGCATGAGATGGAGGTTATGGCCCAGAATCACTAACTGCGGGTACCGTGCTCTAATTTGTTCGTAAGAGGGGCATGTTTGTGGAGCATGGTGTTCGTCCTCAAGGACTCCCTGGTGACAGCATTGGCAAGTCCTGTCCTCACGCGCTCCCCTTGCCCATCGCCCAGTTTCAATTCAATCGACATTAGAAGGACTTTCATTTTGTTTAATAATCGTAAATATTGAAAAATGCAACCATATAAGGACTTTTGCGCATGGGGACTTCCACATTCCAACTTGTGCTATCTTAAATAGTTAATTTAATCATATTTTGAATGGTTCTATTTAGTTTGACCTACAAATGGTTGCATTCTACCAAGCCATAAACGTTGACAATATAATGGTCACTACTGTTTGGCTTCCAATTTGAGCCTAATAAAGATGTTAGACTCGTTTATTATGGGTCGTTGTACGAAATGTCTAATATGGTGTTAGACTCGTTTATTAAATTCAAAAAGTTGAATACCATCTATTTGACATGTATTCTTTTTAATTATACTCGATTCATAATTTTGACGTATTAGAAAGTCAAATACTTGTATTTCACAAAAAATTGGATTGTTATGATGCATCGTTATGGGCACATCAAAAACATAGTACCATGTGGTCACCACTTATGAATCTATGTTATGGGCACATCAAAAACATAGTACCATGTGGTCACCACTTATGAATCTATATCTGTTTTTAACAAGTATGAGATTGAGAGCATGCCAAAGCTCTCCAACTCCAGCAAGCTGGATGGATGATCTTCTGGATTATTTTCTCTTAGCAAGTGTCACTACATTGCAATAGAACTTTTTCCAAATCTACAAATATCAAAATGTCCCACTATATTTATATCACTCACACAAATCACTAGTAGCATTGCCCTGCATTAGCTCGGCTTTAGCAACACCATATGATCTTCAAATGTTGTATTTCTAGTATTATTTTGCACAGAAAAAAATAGAGATGTTCGAAAAATGATTGCGTTTCATTCCATTGCATAGCAATGTAAGTCTGTTGACCCATATAGTTGTACGACATACATGGTCAAGCTTGTACTTGTGTTAAAGTTGGAAGTGATAGTTTTAACCCTTCCATTTAAGTAACCCTACCTATGTGTGTTCGACGGACCTTGAGCATGTGAATGGTCTGTATAACTAACATCCGGTGCTCTCCACATCAAGTATGGCTTGCTACCTATTTAGAAATGAAGAGTTTGGTAATTTTTGCTTCTATCATAGATGTTGATGTTTGCTTTGCATGTGTGGAAATAGCACAATGTGTGCTAGGAAGGCAATGTTTTAGGGTGGAAGTGACGATAAGAGTTTATATAAGTAAGTTATCACTTCTAAATATCGAGCACCAATTCATTAATTTGATAAATTCGAGCTATTTTGAGAATTTTGAGCTAGCAAGCATGTCCCATTTGACTAGCCTTAAGCTAGCAAGCATGACTCATTTGATTAACTTCAAGCTAGCAAGCAAGACCAAATTCTACTCATTTGAAGCTAGCAAGCTAGTCGTATTTTGCTCGTCTCAAGCTAGCAAGCTAGTAACATATTACTGATTACAAGCTAGTAGTCGGATCACATGCTATTCATTATAAGCAAGCATGGCACATTTGATTAACTTGACCCTAAAACCCTAAACCACCTGCCTTAGTATCACCACCGGGGCATACAATTACAGAGAATGATGTTGTTCCCCGTATTCAAATGCCGGAGGTTGAAGTTGTGGATCTGGGACAAAATCAACCCATTCGGCTAGCAGGCAGTCTCCCTAAGCCCTACTGGAATCATGCTCTAGCCCTCTTCAAGAAGTTCAAACACATTTTTGCTTGGAGTTATGAGGATCTGTACGGTATCAAGAAAGAGTTGGGGGAACTCACCATTCCTACTAAATTTGATGCCCCTCCCATCTAGCAATGACAGTACTAGTATCGGCTCAACCAAAACTATCGTGAGCGCATAAAGGCAGAGATTGATAAGCTTCTAACAGTTGGACTTATTTACGAGGTCAAACATTTTGAATGGGTGAGCCCTATTGTCATTGCCTTAAAGCATAATGGCAAGATTCGAGTTTGTGTGGATTATCGGATACTCAACATGGCCACAGAGCGTGATCGTTTTCCGCTTCCCTTCACTGATCAAGTTTTGGAAGAAGTTGTTGGACATGAAATGTATTTTTTCATGAATGGTTTTTCCGGCTACAATCAGATCTCCATCGCACCTGAGGATCAACTGAAGACTACATTCACCACGCCATGGGGAACCTTTGCTTATAAAGTCGTCCCATTTGGGTTATCAAACTCTCCATCCACTTTTCAGCGCATTATGCTCACAGTTTTTCAGGACTTTATGAAGGATGATCCATTTCTACAGATTTTCCAGTAGCACCATGGACACTCATCTTTCGAAGTTGGAGTTGGTCTTCCAGAAATGTGAAGAATCTGGTATTAGTCGCCTAGAGGAGTGTACTTTCTGCGTCACCTCTGGTATTTTGCTCGGTCATGTGGTCAGCTAGCACGGCATCACCACAGATCCAACCAAGATCATCACCTGTGTTCTTAAGCTCAGCCTCCAACGAATATCAAGAAGACTCGTTCCTTCTTAGGCAAAGTCAATTATTATTCCACTTTTATTCCTGGGTTAGCAGCCAAAGCTAACCCCATTCATAAACTTTTTTTTTTTTTTTTGAAGGACGAAAGTAAAGAGTTTATTAATCAGCAATAAGCATTACAAAATGTCTGTGTCTCATTAACTGTGTAGGCACACGAAAGAGCCACAAGAACAAGAGCCTGAAGCACAATGCGCCTACTCCAGAATATGAGAATGATAAGAACCAATTTGAAGGTGCTCAATCCAGATACAATCCCGCACTTCTGGATCAAGGGAAGAACACTTATAAGCCATCAGTATCTTAGCTTGGGCCACAGCAATAACGCCGCGAGCAGTTGAGTAGGTGCCATGAAAAATATGTTGCCTGCGACGCTCCCATTCATAAACTTACAGGCGATGAGCCCAACTGGGCGTGAAATCCCCAAGCGGACGTTGCCTTCAAGGAACTAAAAGTGTTGCTTACGCAAGCACTGGTACTTGTCCCTCCTCATGGGATAAGCCCCTTCACGTGCATGTTGACGTCTTTGCCTTTGCTATTGGTGTTGTTCTCTCTCAGAAATATGATAAAGGACCAGGATTGCCCCATCCGTTTTGCTAGTCACAAACTTAATCATGTGGAGAACAATTATTTTGCCACGGAGCGTGAAGCCTTGGACCTCATCTTCTGTATCAAAAGCTTCCGGCATTATCTTCGTGGCAGTCAAATAAAATTCTTTGTAGATCATCAAGCTCTTATGTATTTGATCTAAAAAACCACGGCCATGGGCAGAATCACACGATGGGTCTTGTTGTTGCAGGAATTTTCTCCATTTGAGATCATTCACAAGCCGGGGAAGTCTCATATTGTTCCAGATTATCTTTCACACATCCACACAGATGATCCTTCTTCTGCTGTTTCTGATGCTTTTCTGGATGCACAACTCTTTTTGGTCACAACCATGCCACACTGGTTCCATGACTACCAACAGTATTTGTTGACCGGCATGTTCCCTACATAAGATCCCATGCTCTCACTGGAGAAGATTAGAGCTCGTCGCCAACAATTTCTTCGTGAAGTATGAGATTACACTATGGTTTCTGGACATCTCTATAAAAGAGGTAAGGACATGACCTTGAGACACTATGTTCTTCCTCATGAGATTCCTGATATAGTACGTCACGCCCATGAAGGCTTGGGTAGTGGCCACTTTGGTGGTGATAACACAGCCAGGAAAATTCTCTTAGCCGGCTATTATTGGCCCGCGCTTTTCAAGGATGCACATGCTCATGCCCGCACTTGTGATGCCTGTCAATAGGTAGGAAGACCTACGGCACGGGATGCTCTCCCCTTACTGATTATGCTTCCAAGTGGGCAGAAGCTTGTGCCTTACCGGATAACACGGCAGCCAGCACGACGCGTGTTCTGTACACGCAGATTATCACACGCTTTGGATGCCCCACTGAACTTGTCAGTGACCGTGGTGTCCATGTTGTTAACCACACTATCAAGGAGCTTACAGACTATCTCTATATTCACTATCGGAAAAGCACGCTTTATTATCCACAAGGAAATGGACTTGTCGAAAGTACGAACAAGACGTCATCAACATCTTGAAGAAGATTTGTGATGCATCTCAGAAATATTGGCATGGAAAGTTGCCTACTGTTTTATGTGCTTATAACACCACTTATAAGATTTCTATTGGTTAGACTACTCCTTTTAGGCTTGTTTATGGCCAAGAGACTCTCATGCCTTTTGAATATGTGCTGCCCACTCTTCGTTTTCAGGTAGTCACTATGCATGATCCTCCTGCTGCCCTCAAGGAGAGAGTCTACCAGCTGCAAAAGTTAGATGAACTACGCAGAGATGCTTATCTTCAGGTTCTTGCTGGAAATCAGTCGAGAAAACAGTGGCATGATGACAAGCTCAAGAATAAACAGTTCAACAAAGGAGATTGTCCTATTTTATGATTCCATATACAAAAATCATCCAGGCAAGCTCAAGTTTCTTTGGTTTGGCCCTTACAAAATTGAACAAGTGGTGAAACCAAGTGCGTTTCAGCTTAGTGAATTGGATGGAACTCCTTTACCATCTCTATTAATAGATTCAGATTGAAGTTATTTCATACAATTGAAGACTTACATCCAGATTCAGACAAAGAAATTGACACAGATCAAGAACACTAGATTGGTCACAAAAAGGTACTTTCATTATCAAAACTTGGTATTTACAATGCCATATCACAAAAAAAAGGGAAAACAAAAAGATCAGGAACTTTTTCGCCTATCATCCGTGGGTGCCGATATGTTGTTCAAAGGTGGGAGAAGCGGTAGCACGGACGATAACGTAACTAGGCACCTCCGAATCATATCGGAGATGCAGGATTACATCCACATCAATACTTGCCGGATCATCAGGACGGTCTGCATACCCAGCGAGCCAGCCATCCATAGCAATGTCGTGGTTCTTTAGACGAAACAGGTCTAGAAAATTCATCCTGCATGCGATCCACTCGCAGCAGTTAGTAGGCATGGTGCTCCGTGCACTGATGATAGCATCCATCTTCAATCCGGTCTTTGCTATAGCAAACTCTGCAAGGCGCACTGCTTTCTGCTCCGGCTGCGGGTGCTCTTCTATGCACCCAAGGCTTCGTTATATAGTCTTCACCGCCTGCCTAGCTGGTGTTCCGTGCCACCGTGGTTTATTCCGGGCATGTCCCATCGTCCATCGCAAAATATCTTCATTAAGGCCATATCTTCAAAATTTCCGTACTTAGCCGCAAATCTTTTGGGGAGATTATCCTTTTTGCAGTAACTTTCTCGAGGTGCCGTTATTAATTACGTCTGCAGCTAGTCCGCTCATGCCAGTTTGCTTCACCATTGCCCTATAATCTACACGTGGTAATCATCCCACCGTCCGATGTCCCCATCTTGGCCGTCCCTTTGCCAACTCTTTCCAGAATTCGCTAAGGCATGCAAACCTAAACGCCGTCTACAGGTTTTTGACACCTGGCCACTTTTTACAGCCATGATTTCCCTTCTATGCAATCTATAAGTATTCTCTTTGAACAGGCGTGCACTGTGCCGCCCTCATTGTCTTCAATTTCCAAATCTATCTTCCCTTTCCGCTTCGACACTACACATTTTCGCTATGACCTCCTCCTCTTCTCGATTCACCGTCTTTGATGATCTTGCCAATCCTGCTGAGTTTTCCACTCTGCCAGTTCTCCAGTGCTTCAATCATCGTTCTTTTCCCGCTTGATCAGGTCGTTGTTCAGAGTGTTGGCCTCCAAGATTTTGCACATACTGCTCTTCCTACTCCCAACCCCGCATAGCTTTCCCAGTTCATCGCCAATATGATTCGGGTCGAGGGCAGCTATCACACTTGGGTCGATGGTAAAGCCATCCCGCTCCTCACATGCACTTCTGGCCTAGGTTTTTAAACTTCCCCAGCCCCAGAGTGCCTTGACCACTAATGATTTGTTGAAGTATGATGTTACTGTCTATGGAGTTCCTGCTTATGCTCCCACAAATGTAAGAATCACTACTCTTTCTCAGAAGCATGATTCGTTTGCTAAGTTTCTATGGCGCCTTGGCCATCCAGTCAAGAACACTCAGATCAACAAGCTGTTTTACAACAAAGCTATGGTTGCCATACATTCGGAGTCATACATAGATTGGATTCAATCCCTTTTTCAGAGATTAAGAAGTTGAAAGCTTAAAGAAAGTGCCGAACTCTCGTGCTGACACCAATTTTGGTGCTCATCTGCAGACCATTGTGAATCATTTTATTCCTCCTCCTTCAGTGAGCCAGCTTTTCTCATGTCTCTCTGGTTCTCGAATCAGGGATACTGTTATCAGTACAGTAAAAAATTTGCATCAGGATCACTTTCAGCAAGAGGTCACTTATTAAGCTCAGCAAAAAGTAAGAAAGCTCTGCAAACTTAGTAAAAAAGCTCGTAAGATTGACCAAAATTTTTGAGTATAATCAAAATAACAAAGATTATATTTTGAGTTGACACCAATAAGCTGCTTGAAAATCGGTCTATCAGCATTTTTTACGACCCTCAAACTGTTAAAGAGGCATGTCAGTTACGGTGTGTTAATAGTACCAGAAAAAGATTTGTTGTGCTTAGGTGGTTAAACCACCGTAACTGACATGCCTCTTTAACAAGTTTTCCTATGACAATAACAAAAGAAGTTCTGCAATTGAAGGAGATTCCTGAGCTACATTTTAAGTCATGATAACATACTTTTTCCTTCTGTTAATATGACAATCAGCTGCTACCAGCACAGGGGAAGCTTGCCATTAATGTGGTAAGTTCTTATCCATTTGTTCTTAGTCCATATTGCATATCACATATTTATAATAACATCTTTGATGAAGGTTTTTGGAGGGAAGCTTAGATCCAGAGAATGCAGGAACTATAACAGCCTTGATTGAACTTCTGGATGGAGGTGTTTTTGATCTCAAGGTAATATATTAGTTTGTATAAAAAGTAAGGGCACTTTTGGTCTTGTTGGCTTGTAGTTTCTCATCATGTATACAGGACAGACAAACTATTTCAGCTCCAACATGTTCTTTAGTTCACCATTCTCTGATATTCCTTGGCCACATGTGTTGGCTGTATATTCTCATGTTGAACAGCTAAACTACTTAATATATGGAGGAAAGTATGTTGAGCATATGGCCCTCATATGTGGTTCATAGGAAATATATTTAGGTTGAATTACTGACAATTATATTGCTGCCATGGGTCTCCATTGGAACAGAGTTTCTAAGCAAAATTGTGTCCTTTTGAAGCTTGACTTCAGTAAGGCATTTGATACTGTTAGATGGGATTTTCTCGAGTATGCTTTGAAGAAAATTGGTTTCTCTGACAAGCTCATTCAGCTTACTCTTGGCCTCAACCAATCTACTGTTCTCATTAATGGCTCTCCTGGTAAATTCTTTCATTTGGCTAGAGGAGTTAGGCAAGGATTCATTACCAAAATCTTGGTAATATTTCTGGTCTTTCTCTACCTGATAATTCAACTGACTTGAACATTATGCAGTATGCGAATGATTCCTTTTGTTTCCTTCAAAATGAGGTCCACAACATCTCTTTCTTTTTGGACATCTTAGACTGCTTTAGTGCTGCTTCTGGTATTTAGCTTAACCTCAAAAAGAGCACTATTATTGGTGAAGATCTACCACCTACAATTCTCGGGATCAATTGTATATCCTCTTCCCAAGCTAGTAATCTTCTAGGTATGCCCCTTCCCCTTGATTCCAAACTGAAAGGATTACGGTCCTTTATTATCTCTAGAATCAAGAGGAAATTCAATAATTACAGAGGCTGCCTCTCCTTGGCTGGAAGCACCATTATTGCTAACTCTGTTATTGCTAGCTCCCATGTTTATTTTTCTTCCGCCTTGCTACCTCCTAAATGCATCTACTATTAGCTAGAGAGAATTGTCAGGAACTTCATTTGGGGTAAAAATCACATGGTTAATTGGAAAATTGTGTCAAGGCCTAAGTCTCAAGGGGGTCTAGCCTGTAAGAATATATTCATGCAAGGATATGCTTGGCTGGTAAATACATTTGGAAGTCTCTCCATGGTCATAATAATCATGCCTCCATTTTTATCAATATGGATTGATAAAAGTCATGTTGTTGCCTTCCTCAACTTTTAACACTCTCAAGCCTGCTCCAAACACTTCCCCCCTAATGAGAAACCTTATTCTGGCCTGCAATAAAATCAATCCTGTTTTCAAGCATAATCAACTAGATTCCATCAATAGGGATAGTTCTATCTTCTGGAATCCGAATCTTTCTGAAAACAATGATTCTCCTCTGGCCATTACTCATCCAGAATCTACAAGAAGTGGTCAGATCTTGGATTCAAATCTATTAGAGACTTGTGGATTAATGGCAATTTTATCACTTGGACTGCCCTTAAAACTATCATTAGAGGTACCTCTACTGATAGAAAGCTCTACAGATATTTATCATGTTATCTTAAACAGTTGCAGGCCCCAGTTAATGAATCCTTTGCTGACTCGAATCTCAATGGCAGGACCAGATATAATGTTTCCATCATCTACAAACTCCTTGCCACTCAATCCTACCCATCTAAAGCTAAAATTTACTGGAATATCTCTGAGGATGAGGAAACCAAATTATTCCATAGCATTTGGAATTCTTATTATACTCCAAAGGTCTCTTATTTTACCTGGATCCTAGCTAACAAGAGTGTTCCAAATATGCTTTCTTACCAGAAGCACTTTGGCTCAAGTTTGAATCTTATCTCGAGTGATTGTCCTCTGGGGTGCAAATCAACAGAGTCTATGGAGCATATCTTTATATGCCCAAAGCTAGCTAACTTCTGGACCTGGTTTGAGAACACCTTCAATATTCAGAGACCAAACAATCTTGTAGGCTTCATCTCCAATGATGATCCTTTCATCAACACAATCTGCTTCATTGCTCTTTGGAATATTTCGAAGCAAAGAAACAGGTTTCTTTGGGAAGAAATCTTTTTCTTTGGTTTGGCTCAAGCTCCATATCAATTATGATCTGGAATCTATTGCTACTTCCCATAGAAATAAATGTAAACGCAGGGATGACAGTCATGATTCAAAATGGGACACCATTGGAGAGTATTATGGAATTCATAATTTATTTAAGTTTAAATTATTGCATTCCTTCTCTAACTCTTGAATTATTTTTACCAGATTATCTCGAAAGTTGAAGAAGAACTCTAGATGTTGGATTCGATATAGAAGCAAAACTATTTGCTTCCTTAAATACATCTGCAGGCAGTTTTAGCGACAGTAAGGCAAATGGCAAGGGTAAGGGAAAAAGGCCATTTTAGGATTTGTTGGTGGGTATAGACCAGATGCTCATGGAAAGTGATAAGAGCAAATACTTTCTTAGATCCAGAGTTGTCCCTCCAAAAGAGATTAAATGGACAGAGGAATTCTGCAGTTCTGTGTATCAGATGGCTCACCTTTATTGGTTCATTGACAAGGGTCATGAAATTATGACACAGAAGCAATTTGAGCACTACAGAGAGTGCTACTATTATCATAGACGACAGGCTGATGCTTAATATGGTAATCTGATCCTTCTGATAGCTACTTGCAATCCTGACTATCTGATAGACAGTGTGAATTGGGGAAAGAAAAAGAATAGCCATAACATCCAGCCAGAAGTCTTTGAGGACTTTGACTTCATAAACACCTACAGGTTCTGACTACACCAAACACCTCCTCTTTTTTGCCCTTGCAAGTTCTCTGGCTTCTTGGATTAGTTTCAGTACTCTTCAGGGAAGACCAATCTGCTACAATGGAGGATTTTGCTCAACTGTTTCTTTGGAGCCTCCATCGACACAGACAAATGTTGAGACAAGTTTTCAGGTTTGTAGCAACACTGTTGACTGATGCAGATACAATGTTGACTGCTGCAGCTATTCTACTGGTCACCATATTGTTAATCTTCAATCAGTGGATTGTTTTTGACATCCAGACTTCTCAAATCTCATTGCTGAGATTTCCATATTTTCTAATTAAGTTAAGCTTTATTTCCAGACCTGCTCATTGGCTTTCACCATGAGTAGCAACTTTATTGTACTTGTTTTCTTTTATTAACGATAAAAAAACCCTCCTTCCTTCAAAAAAAAATAAAAAAATAAAAATTTGGTTGCAGACAGGTAGTATTCATTAACTTATAGGTTCAGAAAGACATTGAGCAGTCGTTAAAGGCATATACTATAAAAAGATGAACGAATAAAAGATCATTTTGGATCTAAAACTCTAACTTAAACTATGACCCTAATGGGAAAAGATTTTTCCTCATCTATCGAGGCTCAAAATGGGAACTCTTGTTCCAATTTTTCATACTAGGCCAATTAGTACCTAGGTTAGGGTTATGGTCAGTGCTTAATCTTGGTCCACCAAGATCATGCTCTGATACCATTGTGACGCTCCGTGCTCCGTATATGATGCCCCACCATATACTTCGTCGAGAATCCTTCATTGGATGGCCTTGCCATCGAAATAGCCCTTCGTCAAACTCGAGTCCTGGAATGGTCAGGACTCCGAGTCGAGGAATAAAGCTGTTGTTCGCCCTTCCTCAACAGGCTCCTATGCAGCGGAAGCATAAAACATACAACATATAACGTATAACAAATAGAACTACCTCGAAGGGCGGCCAGATTCATCCATCAACATAGTCAATACAACATGCATCTAACTGATACTACACATGGGAGGCTCCTACCCCGGTTCCAACTCGTAGGGAGTTGACTGAGGGTAAGGGCTCCCAGATAGATCAGATTGAGTTATGGCAATGACATGGGCTGGCACATAGACAATGGCTACAGTTGACCACTCCATCCGCCCCTCCTGTGCATACTATGCAGATAGGCTGGGACAAACTCTGAGGTGACTGTAGCCTTCCGGATACGTAATCTCTCGGTGTCACCCAAAGGGACTACTTTAGGTTGCATCTCCCTGGTCTAATGAGGCAAGAGGTAACAAGTCCCCTCCCGTGGTAAGATGAATCCTGGGTGCCTAGAGGGTCCTGATGGCATACATCCGTACCCCTTATGCCTACCAGGACGGCACCTGCTATTAGGCAAGACAGGGCGTCACCTAACATGAAGAGTGTCAAACCCATAGCCGGGCCTCATGAAGTGACTGAATGTAGGTCTAGTCTGCTATAAGGACCCCTGTAGCCTAGCCCAGCAAGGTCCCGCCCTCTATCCATCACACTACGACGTTGTCTGGTGCTCAGTCTCCTCATAATCCCTCCATCACACTACGACGTTGTCTGGTGCTCTATGCACATGCCGAAATATAATGGGAATTATAGAAGCTAAACTAGAAGCATAATCTACAGTAGGCTTCTAAGTCTCTACTCTGCTTCCCAACACACAAGAGGTCCGAACAAGAGATCAACCAACATCCATCACATAACTTGATAAACAAGAGAATAATCATCTAATCCTAATCATACAATATAACTAACAATTAGGGTTCATTGATTAGGGTTCGAGATGGTATCTAAGGTTCTAGGATAGCTCTACTGGAAATACAACATGCTAACTCAGCTGGAATACTAGATTCTAGGTTTCGGGATTTCGGCAAAGGGACGAGCGAAAATCATGTTTAGGGTTAGGGTTGGCTATAAATAGTTAGGGTTTGGTTAAGCACGCTTTGCTCCAATATGACGTTGCCCCGTGGCAATACACCTCAATAAGGTGGATGTCCATGTGGCGATTGGTATCCCATACCTTAGGTGGCATAAGTTCAGTAAATAACTTATGAATGCACCATCTAAGTATGGTCTGATGCCACATTTATAGGTCGTCATATAAGTCGCATTTGGTTAAAGTGGGACTCATCCGAGTCCCACTTTTTCCGTGCAGTCGTTTAAAATGACCAAAAAAGATAGGCGAACAATGTCTCGACTCCCAATTTCGAGTTTTTGTTCAAAAGTTAAGTAGAATCAAATTTGCTGAAGTTCTTTGTAATGCGGTGTATTGCATGTTTTCTAGAGATATGAAAGGTTAATCCATTGCATTAACTATGTGCAAGGAGCCTACAACAGCTAGGCATCGAAATATATATACTGAAAAATCTGTTTTTAACAATGATTGTTACAACACACTAAGTCACCAAGGTGGACTTCTCTTAACCTAATGTTGTACTTTAGAAAATATTTCACATAAGAGGACAACAAAATTATCTTTGATTATGATTGTACAAAATATCTCGTCAGCGAGAATACACGACTCCCATAACGGGAAGGCAGACTTTCTCGACTCGCGAGTCG
>JAANSK020256108.1:0-12765 GCA_011763485.2 Isoetes engelmannii
GAAAGTTTTAAACTTGCCTTTCCAATTGAATGGTAGTTTTTTGTAGTGCTATTCAATTGAATACTAAGGTCTTTGATCGGCATTCAACCAAGTCATAAATTAGGCAACAAAAAAGCTTTATTGAATTTAAAAAATTCTAAAAGAAAATAATATATTGACTGTCAAATACAAAGTTCATAAAATATTTATTTTCAAATATAATCTTGTAAGATATTTTTAATGTGACTATTAGGATTTGCTGAATTTTATTGAAATTAGGTTAGGGTTCGTAGAGCGGATCCCATTAGGGTGGCACCTAAGTTTAGCACTTGCGCCAAGTAAGCACTAGATTAAATAATGTGCCACGCCAGCAAAGAAAGGGCAAACCCAATTGAACGTTCCAATACACTTGCATTCCTTTTACCTCTTGGCGTATCCGAACGCCAATGAAACTTTAGAGAGGTGAGGCTGGCAAAGCTCCCAGGATACCTTCAGATCATATTGTAGTTTTTTGCTATTGCGGCATCCTCTTACTCTTCTTTTAACTGCTCTTTAATTGAAAGCTATTTACTATTGCAATAAGCATTTTTTATAATATGAACGAAGTTCTAGATAAGGAGCTTCTTGATCATAAAGAGATTGAAGAACAAAGGTTAAATTTGAATGGCACCCCTACAATCTATTTGAAGAGTAAGTTTTAAACTTGCTTTCTTAAGTGAATGGTAGTTTTTTGTAGTGCCATTCAACTGAATACTAAGATCTTTGAGCGGCATTCAACCAAATCATAAATTACGCAACAAAAAAGCTTTATTAAATTTTGAATGTTCTAAAAGAAATTATGCATTGACTGTCACAAACAAAGTTCATACAATATTTATTTTCAAATAAAATCTTGTAAGATATATTTAAAACAAAATTATTAGAACATATAAGTATGAAGGCCAAATCTCATTCATTTTTTGCTACTTATTATAAGAAGTCGGTTGTTTATTATAAAATTATTGATAAAGATTCTTTATAAAAATTTGTCGAACTTTTAATATCAGTTCTTGTTAAGGATCCATTGTCTTTGAAATTGTTATATATGGTATATTATACATTGGGTTTATATAAATTATATTTGTACTTTAAGTCTTTAATTTTATAATATTATGAAGGTTAAATTTGAATGGTGTTTGAAGGGTAAGTTTTAAACTTGTCTTTCCAAGTGAATAGTAGTTTTTTGTAGTGCCATTCAACTGAATACTAAGATCTTTGATAGGCATTCAACCAAGTTATAAATTAGGCAACGAAAAAGCTTTATTAAATTTTTAAAAGAAATTATATATTGACTGTCAAATACAAAGTTCATAAAATATTTATTTTCAAATAAAATCTTGTAAAATATTTTTAATGCGACTATTACGGTTTGGTGAGTTTTATTGAAATTAGGTTAGGGTTCGTAGAGCGGATCCATTAGGGTGGCACCTAAGTTTAGCGCTTGCAAGCGCTAGATTAAACACCATGCCATGTCAGCAAAGAAAGGGCAAACCCAATTGAATGTTCCCATCATACTTGCATTCCTTTTACCTCTTGGCGCATCTGAACACCGATGAAACTTTAGAGAGGTGAGGCTGGCAAAGCTCCCAGGATACCTACAAATCATATTGTAGCTTTTTGCTATTGTGGCATCCTCCTACTCTTCTTTTAACTCCTCTTTTATTGAAAGATGTTGCTATTGCAATGGGCATTTTTTATAATATGGACGAAGTTCCAGATGAGGAGCTCTTAGATAATAAAGAGATTGAAGAACAAAGGTTAAATTTGAAAGGCACCCCTACCGTTTATTTGAAGGGTAAGTTTTAAACTTGTCTTTCCCAAGTAAATGGTAGTTTTTTGTAGTGCCATTCAACGGAATACTAAGGTCTTTGATCGGCATTCAACCAAGTCATAAATTACGCAACGAAAAAGCTTTATTAAATTTTAAAAGTTCTAAAATAAATTATATATTAACTGTCAAGTACAAAGTTTATAAAATATTTATTTTTAAATAAAATCTTGTAAGATATTTTTAAAACAAAATTATTAGAACATATAAATATGAAGGCCAAATCTCTTTCATTTTTGCTATTTATTATAAAAAGTCTGCTGTTTTTTTATAAAATTATTGATAAAGATTCTTTATAAAAATTTGTCGAAGTTTTAATATCAGTTCTTGTTAGGGTTCCATTGTCTTTGAAATTGTTATATATGGTATATTATACATTGGTTTTATATAAATTATATTTGAAACTTGCCTTTCCAAGTGAATGGTAGTTTTTTGTAGTGCCATTCAACTGAATACTAGGGTCTTTGATCAGTATTTAACCAAGTCATAAATTAGGCAACAAAAAAGCTCTATTAAATTTTAAAAGTTCTAAAAGAAATTATATATTGACTGTCAAATACAAAGTTCATAAAATGTTTATTTTCAAATAAAATCTTGTAAGATATTTTTAGGTTTGGTGAATTTTATTGAAATTAGGTTAGAGTTCGTAGAGCGGATCCCATTAGGGTGGCACCGGAGTTTGGCACCTGCGCTACGTAAGCACTAGATTAAATATTGTGTCACATCAGCAAAGAAAGGGCAAACTCGATTGAACGTTCCCATTACACTTGCATTTCTTTTACCTCTTGGCTCCTCTGAACGCCGATGAAACTTTAAAAGAAGTATTTTTTAACGTCACGCCATTAGGCAGTATCCCAGGATACCTTCAGATCATATTGTAGCTTTTTGCTATTGCGATGCATCCTCATACTCTTGTTTTAACTGCTTTTTTATTAAAAGCTTTTGCTATTGCAATGAACATTTTTTATAATATGAACGAAGTTCCAGATGAGGAGCTTTTTGATCATGAAGAGAATGAAGAAGAGCCAAAAATCATATCTATAATGCTTTTTTTCTTTGGTCAATGTTAATTGATGAATTAACATTACCAAGAGGAACTATAACAGGTCTAAGGCATGGGGCAATGGTATATCACACCCCAATCAATCCATTGGTGGTTCCATTACAAAGACTTTATCATGCAAGTGGATTCCACTCGTTTTAAAGATATGTTTAGGGCATCCCAAGACACTTTTCCTTGCATTTGCAGCCTAGTTACAAATGAAATACAGTCATAATCTCCTCCCTGTTTCAGGTCCATTCCAAATTGCATAGTCTCAGTAGAGAAGCAAGTTACCATTGCTTTGAGACAATTGGCATTTGCGACAATTTCCTTATCTTGTCAAAATTATTTGGAGTTGCACTGTCCACTGCTGCATGCACCAATTGAAGTTTGTCAGTGTCTTGGTGAAGAATGCACAATAACCTTTACACAGAAGCTTGTCTTTCTATAAAATATTTGTTGCTGCTTTCACAAAACCTGTTGAATTCTATCTCTGTAAAAATCTACGAAACTCTTATCTTTGTAAATATTTATTGCTTCTACAAATATTTGTTGCTTCAAATAATCTATAGACTCCCAACGATGACAACAAACTTATTCTTCAGAATATAGACATGTGTATATCGAGAGAAATCATCAATGAATAGTAGAAAGTAGCGACCATCTCCATGTGAATGCGGCAAAGGACCACAAACATATGAATGCACCAAGTCAAGAACATTAAATGTGGAAATTTTAGATTTAAAGAACGGTCCCCTATGCAATTTCCCAAAGGGCACATATATTTGAACTGCCCATGGACTAGAATTCAAGTGAAACCCTTTCATTGCCTTTCCATGGCCACAAGGTAAGGAAAACTGACATGACCAAATCTGCAATGCCATAACAAAGATAAACTACTTCCTTTGTTCGTCACCATATTCACGAAATCGTTAGTGATATTAATTTGATGGAGGTTTCCCATGCGGTGAATGATAGCTAGTACACAACCATCAACAATAAAGTGATAGACATTTCTCTCAAACTGCACTACAACACCTAAGTCAACAAGACAAGAAATTGAAAGCAATGTTTTTCACAATCTAGGAACATGGAGAACTCCCCCAAGAATATAAATATAAGCATTAGATTAGATTTGCATGCGTAAATCCCATATACTTTTGACTTTATGACACGTATCATCACCAAGATGCACCAATATTTATATGTAAATAGGAAAATAATTCACCAAATGCTCTTTGGCATAGGTCATGTGTAAAGTGCTCCTGAGTCAACTAGGTTATAAGTGGATGAATTCGCCATCAAAGCCCGAGCTTCATAAACCATGTTATTATGAGCATGGTTATTATTATCTCAAAAAACTGTCGAAAGTGAGAATTAAACTCGTCATAGTGTGCTTTCCACAAAAGGAACATGCGCATTTTTTATAACCATTAACCCGAGGAAAAACACGATTCCTGCCACCGAAAATGCTGCTACTAAAACCACATCGAGCAAAAACTTTTTGGAGTATATACTTCTTTTTTACATTTCTTATCAGCAATGTAAAAACGCTTTCTCACTAATTGCTAGGCTCTTGACTACGTTTGGAACCTGTAAATTTGTTTCTGATCATCATTAGACGTAGTATGAACAACTAAAGCTTTCTCTTCTAAACGAACAACTTCATGCTTTACTTTTCGAACACGATCTTTTAATGACAAACATGTATGGAAAGGGGTTTTATGTTGAACCATTGTAAATAAGGGGTTTTACCTGACCCTATCTTTGCAGATGGCATATCTAATGTACATATCGATGAATCCCTCGAGAATCTTGTCTCTCCATAAAATCTTTGTTGCTACTTTCACAAAATCTATTGAATTCTATCTCTGTAAAAATTTACGGAACTCTTGTCTCTGTAAATATTTGTTGCTTCTCTCAAATAATCTACAGAATTGCAAACGATGACAAAACTTATTCTTCAGAATATAGACATATGTATATCGATGGAAATCATCAATGAATAGTAGAAAGTATCAACCACCCATGTGAATGCGGCAATGGACCACAAATATCTGAATGCACCAAGTCAAGAACATTAGATGTGGAAATTTCAGCTTTGAAGAATGGCCGCCTATGCAATTTCCCAAAGCGCACATGTATCACAACCACCCATAGACTACGAATTCAAGTGAAACCCTTTCACTGCCTCGTCGAGTTCCATGGCCACAAGATAAGGAAAACTGACATGACCGAACCTGCAATGCCATAACAAAGATAAACTACTTCCTTTATCCGTCACCATATTCACGAAATCACCAATGAGATTAATTGATAGAGATTTCCCATGCGGTGAGCGGTAGCTAGTACGCAATCATCAGCAATAAAATGACAAATATTTCTCTCAAACTGCACCACACCACCTAAGTCAGCAAGGCAAGAAACTGAAAGCAATGTTCTGCACAATCTACGAACATGGAGAACATCCCCAAGAATATAAATATTGGATGAGGTCTGCATGCGTAAATCGCCAATACTTTCGGCTTTATGGCACGTATCATCACCAAGATGCACCAACATTTAAATATGAATAGGGAAATAATTCACCAAATGCTCTTTGATGAATCTGTCATCAAAGTCTGGGCTTCATAAACCATGTTATTATGACCATGGTGTTTCTCAAAAAACTGCCGAAGAGAATTAAACTCCTCATTATGTGCTTTCCACAAAAGAAACATGCATGTTCATTATAACCATTAACCCTAGGAAAAGCACAATTCCTGCCACCGAAAATGCTACTTTTAAAATCACATCGAGCAAAAAAGCATTTTCTTTTTGTAATATGTGCTTCTTTTTTAAATTTCATATTAGCAATGTAAAAAGCTTTCTAACTATCGCTAGGCTCTCTAGTACGTTTGAAACCTGTAAATTTGCTTTTGGTCATCATCAGACATAGTACGAACAACTAAAGCTTTCTCTTGTAAAGGAACAACTTCATGCTTCACTTTTCGAACACGATCTTTTAATGACAAACATGCACTTTCAAAAGCCAAATCTTCCTTGCTAAGAAGAACAATGACTATAATGTCAAAATCATGAGGCATCATGCCTAATAACATAACAGGTAATTGTTCTTTCTCCACTGATGCCCCAGCTGGTGACAATAGTTCTACCACGTCTTTAGATTTGTCAATAGGATCATCAGTAAAATCTGTAATCATGTACTTTATAGTGCTTAAATTATTGTGTAGATGCAACACTTTTTGTTTTGTTTGTTTCAAATAAATTTTGTCCAAGTACTTCCATACTTCATGAGCATGCGCATATACTTCGCCATCACAAAAATGGAATCTTCAAGGGCATAAAGTATGCCTCGAGCAACCTGATCTTTAACATTCCAATCTTCTACTTCTTTACACGATGCATCATACACTCAATCTTCTACTTCTTTATGCGATGCATCATACAAAGACCCTTATGTCGAAAGAACTCCCAGTGTAGAGTGCCGCACATAATACAACATCAACAACCTTGTCGTTTCCTAGTACAATTTTCATCTTTGTCTTCCATGCAGGATAACACATCAAATAATTGAATAAAAGAGGAGATGCAACACAAAAAAATGATAGTGTTAATGATTTATATATCTTTACATATATTATGCCGCATTAAAAGATAAAGCATCTAATAATATAAGATAGAGATGCTAATGATGATGATAATAATAATATAATATCTAGATAATAATATTGTGAGGTCTAGAATGCCTCGAACAAATTTTGCTACTCTTACAAAAAAAAAAAAAAAAAAAAAAAGGGGATCATTTTCATTTTGAAAGATCATTATCCTTTGGTCGCCAGCCATTCTTAGTCTTTGTTGTTATTATTAAACAAGGGATTGCTATTTCAACAACCTCAGATATGTGATCTTTATGAAAAGATACCTACACTACAAAATAATATATAATTTTGGACATCTATTCTTACATTGGTTTGGTTTACAGGTTTTGTCAGTAATTCTGGATGAATGGAAAGGGGATGAAGTGGAGCTTGTGGCTGCTATTGGTGTTGTTAATGCCACGCGGTTAAAAAGCCAGGACAAAATCATCTTTAGAAATATGCAAAGTATGGCTCCTAGGCGATTTGCCATGTTTCCTTTAGCACAAAAATCTTCCAAGAATCATAATATTCTAAGGACTTGCTATCAGGATGAGTTTCAACCTCTGCCTCCTGCGGACTTAAACTCAAACTACTTTAGATCCAATACATTTGGCTTTTATGCCTCTTTACATGTTGGATTTAGGTGAGAAATTTGTTTCAGTTCAAATCCGAGCCTGTTTCAGAAGAAGATTTTTTCCTAGCAGGAATCATAAGCCTTCCAAATGGGCATTTCCAGATCTGTTACTGCGCAAGAATAGAGCCGCAGCTATGAATTATTGTCCTTTTGAAAAAAAAAGAGCCGCAGCTATGAATAATCATCCCTTTGAAGTTTTCGTTGGCAAAGCAAACTACTATTCTTTGCAAACATGGTGCAAATGCATGATTTTGCGTCAATGTAAATAAGCCATAGCCGCTACCCAAAGTGGAGCCATGTGTTCTTGTGGTATTGGACGTAATTTTGACAAAACGTCTAGGGTCGGGTCGCCTCATGTCGTGCCTTCACCTTGGGTCGCGGGGTAACCCCCCGTCTGGCTGGCATAGAGATGCCAGTCCTTGTGGCTAATGCAACCCCTTCCCTTCCCATTGTGCCATATTGATGCCACGAGTGTTTCCACTGGTCGTGCACCTGAAGTCCGTTGGTCATTGCCGGTTGACCCAATTCGCTGGCCATGTTACCCGCTATCGTGTGATTGGTGTCCCGCATTTTGTAGCAGTGTTCCACACTCGTGCATGCGTAAAGACATCTGATCAAGACAAATTGGCTGCAAGAATTGAATGTGGGTTGCATGTATTCGCGCCCAATCCAGAACTCGATTACAGGAACCGAATTAGAATAGCCAGCTCCCACTATAGCATCGATCATAATAAAAGACAACCTCGGTTTGAAATTAGCCACCTCCTCGGACGCAGGTTGTGAAGAACACAGCAGAATCCATGGTTCAACCAGAAGACGAGGGGATCCGGATGGTAAACCAAGTACTGGGGTGCCTTTTGCGAGGAAGAGAGTCACTGCGCCCAGGCGGAAGCATCGCATAGCATGGATCAGTGGTGCCACTACCACAATGCCAAGGAGGCCACCAAGAAGAGGGCAACAGACCAAGGAATAGATGGCAGGCATACTGGACGAGGTTAGTGAGTATGGCATATCTATTTAGGAAGCATTTAGGAGGTCTGACATCCCTGAATCCACCATAAGGGATTGGTTGTATGGTAGGATAACACACAAGCAGTCAGGCAATCCATAGATTCTAAACACCCTTCAAGAAAAAAAATTAGTGGCCTGGGCATTAACTAGGGCAGAGCAGGGCATGGGGGTCCTCTATCGGCTGTCAAAGAGAGGGTTGCCAAAATGGCGTGGGAAGGGGGTAACTGTAACTTATTTGGGGTTCCAGGTAGCAGATGGTGGAAACTCTTCAAACAGAGGAATCCTAAAGTCTCCCTTAGAACCGCAGAGTCATTAGACCTGGATCGGGCCCATACAATGACACAAGAAAACTTGGATAATTTCTATGCTGACCTTAAGAAAATCTATAACTAATTCAAATTTCCCCCATCTAGGATATGGAATGTTGATGAGACTAGCATCCAGGCTGGGAAGGTTAAGGGAATGAAGATCATAGGCAAGAAAGGAGAAAGTAGGGTCAGTGAGGTTGAACATGTCCATGCATCGGGGCCTACTAGGGTGCCATGTCCTTCCAGTACACAATCCCTAGCAGGTCTACTACAACCCCAGGCCAGAAGGGCCACTCAGCCAGCAGTGTACCTATCCTAGTCCATTGATGCAAGGAAGAGGGGTTTTGCACAAGATCTGGGAGGCAGAGTGCACATACTAGTGATGGCTTCTGTCAGGCTCTGGCAGCTGAGAGGGCTAGGAGGCTGGAGGCCGAGAAATTGAGGAATGAGCAGATTGCATGCATACAGGAGAGCCGAGACTGCTAGAAGGAAAGAGGAAAGGGTAGAGAGTGCCATAAGAGCCCAAAAGAATAGAGAGGATAGGGAGAACAAGAAAAAGGCAAATGCTGCCTTTGAGGCAAGTACAACCAGGCTTAGGGATTTCATGTACCCTAGAGGTGTATCCAGGGTTGTGTCGATCTTCAGCTATCAGAGAGGACTCAGTGAGGAAGTAGGGAGCAAGAGGTTGGAGGTCAGAAACAGGATGAGAATGAGGCAAGGGCTAGGTCCAATTGGTATCTCAACTGCTCAAACCAATAGGGTGGACTATGAACATATGCATGATTGTGCATTGACAACCCCAAACGTGAGTGAGAATGTGGTTGCACCAGATAGTGATGAAGATGTTGAGGTCATGTGTAGCTTGGAGGATACTCACGTCGGCTCGGGTGATGGTGGTGGCATTCAGAATGTTAGCATAATAGAAGGCTTCCTCCCTTTGGTCAGACCTGTAGCAAACCCCATCAGCACATTCAGATCACCCATGCATGGGACCTTGCCAACAGGGAGAGGTACTCATGCTGGTATTGCCCATGGACAGTCCATAAGGTTGGATACACAAGGATGGGTGAATTATGCCACAACAAACTCTGGACCCACACATGATCATGATCAAGCGATAAACAAGGCCAAATTAATTCAAAAAATGGTTGAGATAGGGGTAGATAAGGATATAATTTCCAGGGCCAAGGGAATGGATGTGGACTTTGCAAGGACTTGGAGGGCAGACATGGCTCGTTGCATGCAATCAACACCTAGGTTTGAGGAGGGGATGACATTTACGTCGGAGGTATGTCTAGTATTCAATCCTTTGTTGAGTGTTGTGGGTCAGTATGGACTTACTGACCTTGGCATTGTTTTCAGGCATTCGAAGATAGTGATGAAACCATAGACAACTGACCACAAACTTGACTGCATAACCTACATGTAAATTAGAAAATTAGTTAATGGCAAACAGATTAATGCCCTTCACTAGCTAGGACAATTGAGAGTAATAGGGTGATTGCTAACCCTGGTACAGCTTGTTGGTGGCATTTCTAGCACTAACCGTGGTGGCTACTTCACTGATCAGTTCAGTTTATCATGTGGTCAGGTAGTCTGAGCTTGCACATATTCACTTCTGCTTCACAACTTTATTTATATTGGAAAGGAAGAAGGAATAAAACACGATAACAGAAACAAAACAAAGTAATGAAGAAATGTTTTGCCTGGCATTATCCATTGTTGTTTTTTCTTACATTCAAAGCCCCGAGGGCTATCAGAAGATTTTCGACCCGCAGGCCCAACAGAAAAGATTTATACAGAAAAAGTCTGGCCCATAGGCCATAGCACAATGTACTCAGAAAATTTGGGAGAGGGAAGGGGGGCATACCCGCCATATCCACGTTGAAAACAAAGGGAAAAGTTCGAAGGGGCTTCATCCAGGAGAGGCCTTGCAGGAAGAGGGGGTCAAGGCCCCACGGGACTCTGGAATAGGACATTGTCCGCTTCCAAAAGCACAATATGGCAATGGATTAACTCAGCGTCAGACCGGGCCGCTTCAACTTGTGATACGATTTCGGGGCTCATCTTGAGCCAATCGCTGCGGTGACCTCGGCCAGTGTCACCAAACAATTGCGCACTGAGAAAACATTTGGAGTAGTGGAGGTAGTAGAGCTGCTAGAGCTAGAAGATGTACTCGGAGTGGGGCGAGAGTGTTTACTAGGAGAAGGGGTGACCCTCTTCTGGGATCTAACAGCGTCCCATGTCGGCCCGCATCCTGGGAAGCTCGTTTTCTGGGGGATGATCCGTTGGAACTGTTCCGTTGAACAGACTGATCCGATGAACTGCCCCTGTTCCAACAGACTGATCCGATGAGCTGCTCCATAATTCATCCTATTCTTCTGAAATTCGTGTACATAAAGATTCTCCAAATGCTTCTGAATCATCATAATCCATTCAAGATTTTGGTGATTTGGACTAGTTCCAACACTTTTTCCTCAATGGAATTCCAGAATTCTCCTATGAATGTGACCACATTTGCCGAAGAGAAGACATTATCCGAAGCTGCAATTGCTCTATATGTAGAAGTTGGTTTCTTGCCAGGGAGGAGAGAGTGTGAGAAATGTCAGAAGAAATCATAAGGGTTCAAGAGATGGAGTCAAGTGGAAATGTAGAGGTAAGCGTTGCAGTTCACATGTTCTATTCGTAGAGGTACTTGGTTCTTTGGATACAAATTGACATTCCCGCAAATGTTGAAGAAAGTTTGGTAAGCGAAAGTACAATAGAGGCAGAAGATTTGAAGGGCAATGGGTATTTGGAGGCATTGAGCGGGGATCTAACAAAATGTTCATGGTGCTAGTGGAAAATCGAACAGTTGAAACATTAGGTTCACTTATCTACAGGTTCATAGCACCTGGAAGTATTATTTTTAGTGAGTTCGGCCCTCTATTGTTTTCTCCTCTCTGGTATGTACAATTTTTGTACAGTTTTGAGGAAAAAAAAAACAGAAGAAAATTGGCGTACAGAAGAAAACCGGCATGCTAAAATATCCGTCCGTGGAAAAAAGTGACTGGATGACTCACTTTATTATAGTACACGTCACGGGGGCGAATAAGGAAGGTCTCCCTTGCTGGATACACCTTAACACCTCCAGCAATCACTGGTTACTTTGCATCTTAAGAAGCTATGCTACAATTAGATGGTAAGAAGCTTCAGCGTAAAGCAATAATGTCTGCTAAATTTTCCTTCACCCAAACTGAGAAGCAAATAGGAAGCTTTCCTGAAGAACTAAAGCAATGAATCCAAAACATATGGAGACATGTTCTAGGCATAGAATTTGCTTAAGGTTCAATGCAGTGCCCATTTGATGCAGATTTATTTCCCTTACATAACCAAATCAATAAATTTGCTGCATACAAAGTCCTCAATGTAAAAAAGATGCATAATAATATTGAAAACAAATAATGGTTGTTTGAACTTGCTGAATTGAAGACACGCTTTTTGGAACAGCTGCAAATTTATTTGCAACAAGGACTGAGTTCAGGCCACCTGCTGCCATGCCCTGCTGAAGATCAAGCAACAAGGTTTTTGTAATTTGCAAGAAAACTTGTAAGTTTTTTCCAATTTTAGAAAATAAAAAAATTAAAGGCTGTGAAAGTGTCGGATTCTCTCCTTAGGGCTCTGGTACAGCGGTAAAAGCATCAAAAGCTTATGATGATACTCTCTATTTTGCGGCATATCCATCTGCTTACAGAAGAATCGGCATCAATCCACCCAATAAATCTACAAATCCGGCATCAAATCTCTGTTTTGCGGCATGCACAAATCTTTGTCTTGCGGGATCCACAAATCTCTGTTTTGCTCAGCAAATCCTACTTTAATGAGGTTTTACTCCAGATCTGAAACCAGAGGTCTGGCAGTGCAAAAAGATGTGCTGTGCATTCTTGTATACAAAAACTCTGGAAATATAGCAAAACAGAAACAACAATTAACGTGGATTGGTTCGTACGGCCCCATTTCAAGAACAGCCACAGCCACATCTCAAGAACAAAATGGCTATGGCGTTAGTCTTATCTACGGCGTTAAGCTATTTGAACCATGAAATTAATGGCATTAGTACAACTGAGCACCTCCGGGATCCCCTTAAAGATAGCCATTGTACTAGATAATTTACACCACGAGAGCCATTACGCCATGTAAAGTCCTGGCGGCTCCGCTAGACGAGGCGGCACACGAGCGGCGGAGCCGCGAGTGTGCCCGCCGAGTCTGGCGGCGCCGCCAGGACTTTACAGGCGTAATGGCTC